>CM038214.1:352192206-352295045 GCA_021442155.1 Cymbidium sinense | reverse complement strand
AATAAAATAAACTAAAATAATTAAAAAAACAAATTAAATAAACCTAAACCTACCGACTTACTTAATTTAAGAAAAATTAAATTAAACCCTAAACCCTAAAACCCTAAACCATAAACCCTACAACTCTAAACTCTAAACCCTAAACCCTAAACCTTAAACCCTAAAACCTACAACCCTAAACCCTAAACCCTAAACCAACCCTAAACCCTAAACCTTAAACCTAAACCCTAAACCCTACATAGCCCTAAACCCTATAAATCTAAACCCTAAACCCTAAACTAACACTAAACCCTAAGCTAACCCTAAATCCTAAATTGCAAACACTAAACCTTAAAACATAAACCCTAAACCGTAAACCAAAACCCTAAACCTTAAACCCTGAAATTGTAAACCCTAAAACACAAAACCCTTAACCTAAACCCTAACCCTAAACTTTAAACCTAAACCTAAAGTAGGTAAATAAATAAAAAAAATAAACCTTAACTCTAAAAGCTAATAAACTTAAACCTAAATATAAACTCAAAGAATGGGCAGAACCTTGACGGTAGGAACATCACCATCAACTAGGCTCAGGTTAAATCTAGTCATGGAGGAGAAAGTGAGGTGGTTATCACAAAGTGGTGGAGGATCTGGAGGTACTGGTTGATATGGAGGTTTATGGAGGAAGGATGAGCGACAGAGGTTACAACCAAGGTGGTGGCAGAGGAAGAGATCAAGGATATGATGGCGGATCCCACTACTCGAGAGGCGGGGGTGGTTCTGATGGCAACTAGAGAAACTATAGACCGATCGATCCGATCTGCTACTTATGGAACTATGTCTTTATAGTAGAGATGGTTCTATTTTCTAGGGTTTTTAATTTGCTCTATGTGTGCCCATTTTTTATCTGTGTCTTTGCTTGCATCTTAGAATACTTGGTGTTCTACTTGATTGACAAAATCAAAAAGAAAAAATTTTGAATCTGAATTTGTTCCCTATTAAAAAAACCATTAACCCTAAACCCTAAACCTTAAACCCTAAACTAAAACATAAACCCAAAGCCTAAAACTTAAACCATAAACCCTAAACCCTAAACCCTAAACTTTAAAAATTGTAAGCCCTAAACCATAAATCCTAAACCCTAAACCCAAAACCTAAATAAAATAAAAAATAAAAAAAATAAAAACCTAAACTTAATATTAAACCTAAACCTAAAAAAAATAAAATAAATTAATAAAAATAAATTAAAATAAAATAAATAAAAACCTACACTAAACTAAAAAAATAAAATAAACTTAAGAACAAAAAACTTAAATAAAATAAAAATAAAAATAAATTAAAAAAGAATCCTAAATTATAATAAAATAAAAATTAACTAAAAAATTAAACATAAAAAATAAACCTTAAAATAAAACCTGAAAAGAAATAAAAAATAAAACCTAAACCCTAAACAAAAAAAATCTAGACCTAAATAAAAATAAAATAAACCTCAACCTAAATAGAAAATAAACAAAACTAAAATAAATAAAACCTAAATCGAAACCTAAAATAAACTAAACCTAAACCTAAACATAAACTAAATTAAAACTAAACTAAACCTAAACCTAAACCTAAACTAAAAATAAAACCTAAAAATAAACCTAAAAAATAAAATAAAAACTAAAATCTAAACCTAAAAAAAAATTAAAACCTAAATCTAAAAAATAAAATAAAAATAAAACTAAACTAAAATAAATAAACCTAAAATAAATTGCTAAACTAAGTAAAAAATAAAATAAACCTAAATAAAAATAAAAAATAAAATAAAAAAAATAAAATAAACTAAATAAACATCATGCTTACTTAATTTAAGAAAATAATCAATATAAAAAAACCCTTAAACCCTAAACCTACAACCCTAAACCCTCAACCCTAAACCTACAACCTAAACAAAAACTAAACCATAAACCTTAAACCTAAACCTAACCTAAACTTTAAACCCTAAACTATAAACCCTAAACTACAAAACCCTAAACTCTAATCCCTATACTAAACATTAAACCCTAAACCCTAAACCAAAAACCTAAACCCTAAATTATAAACTAAAACCTAAACCTAAACCCTAAATCATAAACCCTAAACCTAAACCTAAACCTAAACCCAATAACCCTAAAACTAACACTAACCCTATACCTAAACCCTAAACCCTAAAACTAAAACCTAAACCCTAAACCCTAAACCTAAACCCTAAACTCCTAAATCTAAACCCTAAACTTAAACCTAAACCTAATTCCTAAACACTAAATTTTAAACTAACCTAAACCAAGCTAAAAACCTAAACACTAAATCATAAACACTAAACCTTAAACCTAAATCAAATAAAACCATAAACCCAACTCTAAAATAAAACTCTGCTATAAGCTAAACTTAAACCCTAAACCCTAATCCCTAAATCATAACCCCAAACCCTAAACCCTTAACATAAACCTAAAGTAACTAAAAAAAAAAATAAACCCTAAGACCTAACCTAAATAAATAAACCCCAAGAATGGGAACCTTGATGGTAAGAACATCACAAACTCACCTATCTAGCTTGGAGGTGAAGGTGAGAAATATCGCAATAAAATGTTGGGATAAATATAGGTAAGAAGTAGTGGAGGTTACAACCATGGTGGTGGCAAGGGAGAGATCATATGATGGTGGATCCTCGCTCAAGTGGTTATGGAAACTAGAAAACTAAAGAATGGCTAATTTTATGGAACTATGTCTTTCTAATAAAGATAATTCTAGTTATCTAGAGGTTCTCATTTGCTCTATGTGTCCTCATTTTTTATTTATGTCATATGTCTTAGATAACTTGTGCTACTTGGTTGATGAAATCAAAAGATGAAATATTGAATCAATTTATTCTCGTTAAAAAAAACTAAACCATAATCCCTAAACCCTAAATCTAAAAAACTAAAATATAAACCATTAACCTAAAACCAAAACCCTAAACCCTAAACCCTAAACTAAAACATAAAACCCTAAACCTAAAACCTAAACCTAAACCCAAAACACTAAACCATAAACCAAATCTAAATAAACAAAAAAAAAACCCTAAACCCTAAATCCAAAAACCTACAAACCTAAACCCTAAACCCTAAAAATCTAAAAACCTAAACCTAAGCTAAATAAAACCTAAAAATAAAATAAATAAAAAAACCTAAAACTAAATAAAATAAAAAATAAAATAAATTAAAAATGAGAAACTAAAACCTAAACCAAACTTAAACCAAAAAATAATAAAAAATAAATACTAAACTAAAATAAAATAAATAAAAACCCAAACCAAACTAAAAAAAATAAACTTAAAATAAAAAACCAAAATAAATAAAAACTAAACATAAATTAAAAATAAAAAAGAAAATCTAAAAAAAAATAAAAATAAAACTAAAATAAAGAAAAACCTAAACCAAAACCTAAACTTAAAAAATAAACTAAAATTTAAAACTTAAACAAAAATAAAGACACCTAAAATAAATTTACTAAACTAAATAAAAATAAAAATAAACCTAAATAAAAATTAAAAATAAATTAAACTAAAATAAATAAAAAATAAAAAATCTCTCTATTTACTTAATTTAAAATAGAAAAGAAGAAAAATAAAAAAAAAACTTTAAACCCTAAACCCTAAAGTAAACTAAACCTAAAACCATAAACTAAACCCTAAATCCTAAACCCTAAACCCTAAACTAACTAAACTAAACCTAAACCAAACCCTAAACTAAACCCTAAACCCTAAACCCTAAATATAAATGCTAAAAAACTAAACCCTAAACCTAAACTTACTAAAACCAAAAAAACCAAACCCTAAACTAAACCTAAACCTAAAGCTAAATCAGAAACCCTAAATCCTAAAACCTAAAACCTAAATAAAACCTAAACCCTAAAACCCTAAACCTAATATAACACTAATTTTAACCTAAATCTAAAACTAAACCTAAAAAAAATAAACCCTAAACCCTAAAACCCTAAACCATAACCCTAAACCCAAACCCTAACCTAAACCTAAACCTAAACCCTAATTAATAATTTGGTTTGATTAATATGCATATCCATTTCATTAACCATGAATTCATTAATATTTGGTTGTTCATAAATTAATAAATATCCTTCAATGGCTAAAATCTTTATTGAATTAGACATTACCAAGAAACCCCAAAAAAAATGTTAATCTAAAAATTATGGATACATGCAAAGAATTGAATTTGAAATTTTCCATGTCTTTGTTCTCTCTACAAAATCCTGCACTCAATATTTCATTCTTCATCCTCACCTAAATAAGAAAATCCTATTAAAAACTTTTGTTCCTAACCTACCACTATTAAATATCAAAAACTACTTTGGAAAAAAGGATTCTTTGAATGTTCTTAATAAGGTCGTTTTACCTCTTACTTCTTCCAAAACCTAAAGGCTTCTAATGTGAACAATAGCTTTTCTAAACTTTTGAATGAGGATTCTATTTTCTCCAATTTGATCCTTGCATCTTTGCTAGCTTTGATAAAATGAAGCTTTAATGGAGAACATAAAAGCATCATTCTAATTCAATGGTGAATATGGATTTAATACCTCATGATAATCAAGTTGATAAACCTGATTCCATATTCAAAATTCAAGATGATTTAGCTTCTCAAAAGATATGCTTTATCTAATAATTTGGCTGATGAAGATGGGTTTTGTGTTCCCACTTGCCTTCTTAATAAATCTCCCTCCCTTGTTATTAAGCTCATTTGTCTTAATAAATTCTGTCTTGGAAGATAGAATTAATCGAGATTTCCCTAAATCTCACTAATGTTGCAAAATCCTTTTGAATGATGATAAAGGGAAAAGAAAATGGCTTCCAAACTTTATATTTGAAAAGAAATTGTTAAAAAAATTTTCTTCCCAAATTGTAAGAATCTATTGACCTCTATCTTCTCAATTAACTTTACCTCCCTCCTATGTTTAATTTTTAGTTTTGAATGTTAAACTCCTATAACCATATTAGAAATCTTTGTTGTATCCATAATATTTCCTTACTTATTATTCTTGAACCACTTATTCATGCTAATAAAAAAAGTGTTGCTAGAATGATCAATTTCAATAAATTTTCTAAATTATGGAGGCAAAGTGATGGTGGTTACCCTAAACTGATGGTGGATTCCACTCAAGACCCATAAACAAGAAACCATGATTTGCTCCTAAACCCTAAACCAAATAAAACCCTAAAACCTAAAACCTAAACCTAAATAAACCCTAAACCTAAACCCTAAACCCAAACCCTAAACTAAAATACCTAAACCCTAAACCCTAAATACCCTAAACCCTAAAACCTAAACCCTAAACCCTAAACCCTAAACCCTAAACACTAAACCTTAAACCTTAATTCCTAAACACTAAATTTTAAACTAACCCTAAACCTTAAGCTAACTCTAAACCCTAAATTATAAACACTAAACCTTAAACCCTAAATCAAAATAAAACCATAAACCTAACTAAATGTTAAAACCTAAACTCTACCAAACTAAACCCTAAACCCTAATCCTAAATCATAAACCCCAAACCCTAAACCCTAACATAAACCTAAAGTAACTAAAAAATATAAACCCTAAGACCAATAAACCTAAACCGAAACCTAAACCCCTAAGAATGGGAACCTTGATGGTAAGAACATCATCCAACCATTCAATCTAGATCTAGCATTGGAGGTGAAGAGGTGAAGTTATCAATAGTGGTTAGGGATCTAGGTGTTGGAGGGACTGAGAGATGGAGGAAGAAGTAGAGGTTACAACCATGGTGGTGGAGGGAGAGATGATATGATGATCCTCTCGCCATGAGGAGGTGGTTCTGATGGAAACTAGAAAAACTAAAGAATGGCCAATCTGAGATGCTGCTTATGGAACTATGTCTTTCTAATAAAGATAATTCTAGTTATCTAGAGGTTCTCATTTGCTCTATGTGTCCTCATTTTTTATTTATGTCATTGCTTATGTCTTAGATAACTTGGTGTGCTACTTGGTTGATGAAATCAAAAAGATGAAATATTGAATCTGAATTTATTCTCTGTTAAAAAAAAACTATAGACCATAATCCCTAAACCCTAAATCTAAAACTAAAATATAAACCATTAACCTAAAACCAAAACCCTAAACCCTAAACCCTAAACTAAAACATAAACCCTAAACCTAAAACCTAAACCCGAAACCCAAAACACTAAACCATAAACCCCCTAAATCGTAAACCAGAAAACAAAAAAAAACCCTAAACCCTAAATCCAAAAACCTACAAACCTAAACCCTAAACCCTAAAAATCTAAAAACCTAAACCTAAGCTAAATAAAACCTAAAAATAAAATAAATAAAAAAACCTAAAACTAAATAAAATAAAAAATAAAATAAATTAAAAATGAGAAACTAAAACCTAAACCAAAACTTAAACCTAAAATAATAAATAATAAAAAATAAATACTAAACTAAAATAAAATAAATAAAAACCCAAACCAAACTAAAAAAAATAACTTAAAATAAAAAACCAAAATAAATAAAAACTAAACATAAATTAAAAATAAAAAAGAAAATCTAAAAAAAATAAAAAAACTAAAATAAAGAAAACCTAAACCAAAACCTAAACTTAAACTAAAATTTAAAACTTAAACAAAATAAAGACACCTAAAATAAATTTACTAAACTAAATAAAAATAAAAATAAACCTAAATAAAAATTAAAAATAAATTAAACTAAAATAAATAAAAAATAAAAAATCTCTCTATTTACTTAATTTAAAATAGAAAAGAAGAAAAAAAAAAAACCTTAAACCCTAAACCCTAAAGCCCAAACCCTAAACCCTAAAAACCATAAACCCTAAATCCTAAATCCTAAACCCTAAACCCTAAACTCTCAACTAAACCCTAAACCTACAACCCTAAACCCTAAACCCTAAACCCTAAACCCTAAATCATAAATGCTAAAAAACCCTAAACCCTAAACTCTAAACTTAGAGCCCTAAAACCCAAAACCCTAAACCCTAAACTTTAAACCCTAAACCTAAACCTTAAAGCCTAAACTGTAAACCCTAAATCCTAAAACCTAAAACCTAAATAGTAAACCCTAAACCCTAAAACCCTAAACCCTAATATAACTCTAAGCTTTAAACTAACCCTAAATCCTAAACCTAAACCCAAAAAACCCTAAACCCTAAAGCCTTAACCCTAAACCCTAAACCCTAAACCGTAACCCTAAACCCAAAACCCTAACCCTAAACCCTAAACCCTAAACCCTAATTCCCAATAATTTTGGTTTGGATTACTCTCCCCAATATGCATATCCATTTCATTAACCATGAATTCATTTCTGGTGCTTTATTTGCCATTGTAAATTAATTTGCAATGACTATGAAATCATCCTTCAATGGAAAATCTTAGACATTACCAAGAAACCCCCCAAAAAAATGTTGTTAGGATCTAAAAATTATGGATACATGCAAAGAATTGAATTTGAAATTTTCCATGTCTTTTGTTCTCTCTACAAAATCCACGGGCAAGATAATTCTGAATATTTCATTTTTCATCCTCACCTAAATAAGAAAATCCCTATTAAGGAAACTTATTCCTAACCCTGACCACAATTAAATATCAAAACTACTTTGGAAAAAAGGATTCTTTGAATGTTCTTAATAAGGCTGTTTTACCTCTTACTTCTTCCATGAAACTGAAGGCTTCTAATGTAAACAATAATAGCTTTTCTAAACTTTTGAATGAGGATTCTATTTTCTCCAATTTGATCCTTGCATCTAGCTTTGATAGATAAAATGAAGCTTTAATGGAGAACATAAATGAGGAATTAATACTACGCATCATTCTAATTCAATGGTGAATATGGATTTAATACCTCATGATAATCAAGTTGATAAACCTGATTCCATATTCCAAATTCAAGATGATTTAGCTTCAAAAAAGATGCTTTTATCTAATAATTTGGCTAATGATGAAGATGGGTTTGTGTTCCCACTTGCCTTCTTAATAACCGCCGCCTCCCTTGTTATTCAAGCTCATTTGTCTTTAATAAATTCTAGTGTCTTGGAAGATAGAGAATTCACTTCATCGTGATTTCTCCTAAATCCCAAACTAATGCAAAATCCTTTTGAATGATGATTCAAAGGGAAAAGAAAATGGCTTCCAAACTTTATATTTGAAAAAAATTGTTAAAAATTTTTCCCAAATTGCTAAGAATCACAATAGTTGTGTGACCTCTCTATCTTCTCTCAATTAACTTTTACCTCCCTTTTTTTTTATGTTTAATTTTTTAGTTTTGAATGTTAGAGGGATTGGTTCCCTCTCTATTCATAACCGTATTAGAAATCTTTGTTGTATCCATAATATTTCCTTATTATTCTTGAACCACTTATTCATGCTAATAAAATTAATGTTGCTAGAATGATCAATTTCAATAAATTTTTAGAGTAGTGGTTATGGAGGCATGAGAGTGATGGTGGTACATTCGGTGGTATGAGGGAGAGATCGGGATATGATGGTGGATTCCACTACTCAAGAGGCTCGGGTGGTGATGGGCAGACAAGTCAAGAACCCATCTGATTTGCTACTTATGAAACTGTGTCTTTACAGTAGATATAGTTATAGTTATCTAGGGTTTTTGATTTGCTTTATGCTTGCTCATTTTTTATCTATGTTGTCGCTTGTGTCTTAGAAAACTTGGTGTGTTACTTGGTTGATGAAATTAAAAAGAAGAATTATTGAATATGAATTTGTTCTCTATTAAAAAAACCAAATACCCTAAACCCTAATCTAAAACATAAACCCTAAAGCTAAAACCTAAACCCTAAACCCTAAACCCTAAATAATAAAAAACTTTAACTGTAAACCCTAAACCCTAAAACTCTAAACCTTAAATCCTAAACCCTAAACCCTAAACACTAAACCCTAATAATATTAAAAATTAAAGTAAAGAAACCCCACCATTGAGCCCTCCTCGTGTTCTAGCAATTTTCCTTTCTTGCCCTCATTTTGGGTTTTGATGTCGATGGCTATTTTGAGTGATTCTCATTGGATCCCTTCTAGAATTAACAGTCGCTGGCTGATTTCGTGTCTTTCTTGGAGTGATGTTGTGGCTTAGCATCTTCTTTACTGATTCTTGGGGAAAATGGAATGTCCTATGGATCTTGCTAAGGCATCATCTACCCAGGCTTCGATTGCTTCGAAATCATTCAAAGACATTCTCAGTGCTAAGGATGGCTATTCAAGTGAGTCCATGGAACTTATTTTGACTTCTTTTTGATGCATTCCTGTGATTATGTGTTTTGATCTGGTTGTGGAAAATCTTGCTAAGCCATTTGAATTCACCTTGGTTGGAAAATTTACTGTAGGCCTAATTGGAAAACATTTGCTCTTTTTTCATAGTATAAAACTTTCACATGCTTTTATGATTGGTTTAATTGATCCTACATTTTGATTCAGTTGATAAATGATTTGGATTACTCTTGTGTTTTCTCATTTTATTCTGTTTTCAATTGCCAAATGAGGTTGTTGAAATGGTATCCACTATTTGATATTAAAGAAGAATCCCCAATTATTTTGGTTTGGACTTCTCTCCCAAATATGCGAATTCATTTTGGTAACTAGGAATTCCTTTTTACTATGGGTGCCTTATTTGGTTAGCCATTGCAAATTGATCAAGAAACGGTTACAAAATCTTAGCCTTCAATGGCTAGAATCCTGTTGAATTGGACATTACCAAGAAACACCCAAAAGAAATCTAGCTGGGATCTAAAAATTATGGTTATATGCAGAATTAAATTTGAAAATTCCCTATCTTTTGTTCTCACAAAAATCCATGGGCATGATAATTCGAATGTTTCATTCTTCATCCTCACCTAAAAGAAAATCCCTATTAAGGAAACTTCTATTCCTAACCCTAGGCCAACCACCTAAATATCAAAATACTACTTTGGAAAAAAGGATTCTTTGAATGTTCTAATAATGCTTATTTACCTTTTATTTCCGAGCAATTGAAGGCTTCTAATATGAACAATAATAGGTATTATAAACTTTAAATGAGGATTTTGATTCCTCCTCGATCGATCCTTGCAACCTTGCTGGCTTTGATTGATGAAAATGAAGCTTTAATGGAGAACATAAATGAGAAATTTAATATAATGTATCAGTCTAATTCAATGAAGAATATGGCTTTAATGCCTCATGATAAATAGGTTGAAAAATTTGATTCCATATTTTAAATTTAGTATGATTTAACTTTTCAAAAAGATTTGCTTTTATCTAATAATTTGGCTAATGATGAAGAAGGGTTTGGTGTTCCCACTTGCCTTCTTAATAAATCAATTTTTTCTCCCTCTCTTTCATTTATCTTTAATAAATTCCAGTGTCTTGGAAGAAAGAGAATTCAATTCTCATCAATAGATTTCTCCTATATCTATGAATAATGTTACTAAATCCTTTTTGGGTGATGATTCAAAGGGCTAAGAAAATGGCTACCAAACTTTCTATTCGAATAAGAAAAAAAATGTTAAAATATTTTATCCCAAATTACCAAGAAACACTAGAATTTTTGCACCCTCCCTCTCTTCTCTCAACTACCTTTTACTCTAATAAACAAACCCCTTTTCTTTTCTTTATGTTTAATTTTTTAGTTTGGAATGTTAGAGGATTGGTACCCTCTCTATTCATAATCAGATTAGAAATTTTGTTGTATACATAATATTTCTTTTCATTATTCTTGAGCCACTTATTCATGCTAATAAAATTAACCATGTTGCTAGAATACAACAACAACAAGCCTTAATCCCACTAGGTGGGGTCAGCTACATGAATCCTTCATCTCCATTGTGTCCTATTATGTGTCAAATTCAAAAATCTAAGTATACATCTTATACATCCAAGCCTTTTAGGTCTACCTCTACCTTTCTTAACATAAGGCAAATCTAATGCATCTAAGTCATCTGGACAATCGATGCTTTATGTGTGGCCAAACCATCTAAGGCCACTCTCCCTAATCTTATCTACCACTGAGCTACTCCAACTTTTTCCGAATATACTCATTTTGCATTCTATCTCTAAGAGTAAAGCCACTCATCCACCAAAGCGCCCCTCATCTCGTAACACTTAACTTAGTCTTATGCTTCTTTTATTGGCCAACATTCTACCATAAGTCATTGTAGGTCTTACCACCATCTTATAAAATTTTCCCTTTAGTTTAAGTGGAACTTTTCTATCACATAATAGGCCAGATGCATTCCACCACTTCAACCATCCAACTTGAATTCTACTAATAACATCTCCATCTATTTCACCATCATTTTGAACAATAGAGCCTAAATATCTGAAACACTCACTCTTATTAATGACATGATCACTGAATGTCACAACACTACCACTAGAACTTCCACAATTAAAATTACACTCCATATTTTTAGTTTTAGATCTACTTAAATGAAAACCTTTAGACTCTAGAGTTGACCTCAATAATTCAAGTTTCTCTTGGACTCCCTCTCTAGTCTTATCAACAAGAAGAATGTCATCAGCAAAAAGCATACACCAAGGTACATCTTCTTGTAAATGCCTAGTAAGAACATCCATAACTAAAGTAAAAAAGATAAGGGCTTAAAGCTAATCTTTGATGTAATCCAATTGAAATAGGAAAATATTTTGTCAATCCTCCTTGTGTTTGGACACAAGTAACTAGTATACATATCCTTAATGACTTGAATATAACCAATATTAACTCTTTTCTATTCTAGAACTCTCCAAAGAACATCTCATGAAACTTTATCATAAGCTTTCTCTAAATCAATAAATATCATATGTAGATCCTCTTACTTTCTATGCTTCTCCATCAAACCCCTTAACAAATGTATAGCATCCATAGTAGATCTACCTGGTATGAAACCAAACTGATTGTGAGAAACTTTTGTATCACATCGTAACCTATGCTCAATTACTCTCTCCCCATAATTTTAATGTATGACACATTAACTTAATTCCTCTATAATTTGCACACTCTTGTGCATCACCTTTATTCTTAAATATAGGAACCAACAAACTCTTTCTCCACTCATCCGCATCTTTTAGTCTTTAAAATGACATTAAAAAGATTTGTAAGCCAAGAAATTTCTTGATCTCCAAACATTTCCACACATTGGAATATTATCCGTCCTACCGCTTTTGACATTTCATTTTCTTTAAAGTTTCACTAGATTTCAAATTTACGATGATAAAAATAAAATTTCTATTTTTTTTAGGGTATTAAGGTTGCTAAAATCAATCATACTTTCAGATCCGTCATTGAAAATTTAATCAAAATACCTCATCCACCTATTTTCAATATCCTTTTCTAAAAAAAAGCATTTTATTATTTTCATCCTTAATACACCTCACTTGAACTATTCTTCTTCTCCTATCTCTTGGTTGGCTAACTTATACATACATCTTTCACCTTTGGTATCTAATCTATTGTATAAATCACTAAAAGCTAAATTTTTTGCATCATATATTGTTTTCTTAGAATCCTTACAGGTCACTTTATATCTTTCCCAATTCTCTGAGTTTTTACATCTAAACCAAGTTTTATAACAATACTTCTTATTTTTTTATGTTTTCTTACACACTTTGACTCCACCACCAACTATTCTTATTAAAAGAAGCTTTTCCTTTTGATTCTCCAAGCACAACTTTAGCAACTTGCTTAATTTCACTTGCTATTTTTTCCCACATAATGTTAGCTTCCTCATGAACATCCCAAATTCTAATCTCTTGTAGCTTGCTCTTAAAAAAATTTTATTTGTGTTCATTAAGTGTATCCATCTAATTCTAGGTCAATAATTTGTTTTATTTTTTCTCTTACAACCTTTCATCTTAAAATCTAAAACTAACAATCGATGTTGGGTACTTTGATTTTCACTTGGAATGACCTTACAATCCTTACAATCTAAATAATCTATTTTTCTTATCAGAAAATAATCAATCTGTGTTTTACTAGATCCATTTTTATAAGTAATAATATTTTCATCCCTTTTCTTAAATAAAGTGTTAGCAACTACAAAATCATAAGCTAAAGCAAAATCTAATATCCCTTCTTCATTAGTCACTCCAAAACCATAACCACCATGAATACTTTTAAAATCTTCTACCACTCTACAACATGTCCATTTAAATCTCCTAATAAATACTTTTTCTTCAAGAGGTATCTTT
Organism: Cymbidium sinense; assembly: GCA_021442155.1. Classification (NCBI taxonomy): domain Eukaryota; kingdom Viridiplantae; phylum Streptophyta; class Magnoliopsida; order Asparagales; family Orchidaceae; genus Cymbidium; species Cymbidium sinense. The sequence continues at coordinate 352,281,850 of CM038214.1, read as the reverse complement.
TGTATTAATCCCTCTAATTCATTCCAAAATTTTTATTTTGTGCTTACCTCAAAACCTACTTGAGGAGATAACTTATAACATTGATAATCTTAGTATCAACAATAATTTTTTAAATCTATAATTCTATCTATTAATATTTATAGCCTTCAAACTTTTATCTATAATCACACCTACACCATTTACTTTTACCTAATACCAAAGTTTAAAACCTAAACTATCAATCTCTTGGCTTTCTCCCCAACCCATTTAGTTTATTGAACACATAAAATATTTATCTTTCTATGAATCATAATATCTATTAATTCCATTAATTTACCTGTAAGAGTACCTATATTCCAAGATCCTAACCTAATTCTAATTTCATGGACAAACTTCTTTGCATGCATCCGTCCATAATGTGGGATCCCTTGCTTATTTAACACGCTTTGCAAGCTTTAGCACATTTTTCACTATATTCATACACCACTTCGCCTGGGATGCCCTAGCAATAACACAATGATTTAAAGGATTTCATGATTATTTGACAAGTTTTACTGTTACGCTAACCAACCTTCCACTTTTCACATTCAGACTTGGGATCGGCAATGATAGTGTTAGTAATAAGATTTGTTGTTTTGGAATAACTTTGTAGAAATTTATATTCTTGATGTTTTTTATCAAGTTGTCAATGCTCAAATCTCTTGTGGTAATTATTGTGTTTTGGGCTCTTTTGTTTATGCATCTTGTAGCAGATCTAGTTGAAATCTTCTTTAGCATAACTTGACTAATTTTGCCACTTCTATCAATAAACTTTGGTTTGTTGGTTATGATTTCAACACTATTTTGTTCTCTTATAAATGAAGTGATGGTTGCTCTCCTAATATTCATTCCATGGAAGAATTTATCAATATGATCTTTGAATGTAATTTGATTAATATTGGTTTATGGGGGTTTTAATTATACTTGGCAAAACTCTAGACTTTGGCAAAGGTTGGACTCTTTTTTAATACTCATTGGATTACTTAATGGCCTATTACTTCATCAATCATTTATTCAAAACCTTGTCTAATAGATTAAAACATTTCTCTCCTTTTAGATTTCAGAACATGTGGATTCAACATATTGAGTTTTTTAATGTTGTGGCTAACAATTGGAAAGCTCCTTTACATCCTAATAATTCTATTATGGGGATGAAAAGACTTTGGTTTAAGCTTAAAATACTTAAACAAACTCTGGGTTGGTGGAACAAGCATTTTTTAAAAACCATTTTGCTAATATCAAAGATATGGAAAAATTAGTTTATGATCTTGAAGTTTCTATATGTCTAGTACTTCTAAGATTAAGGACTTGACTGAGGTGAAAGATAAGTTTGTTAATTTTAAAAATATGGAAGAGACTTACTGATGCCAAAACGTTGCTAGTAAACACATTACAGATGGTGCATGAAAATTAGGTATTTTCATGCTTTAGTTAATAAAATGAGAGCTTTAAATAATATTCAAAAAATTAAAGATGATAATGGTGAATGGATTATAGGCAATAATGATATTAAGGATTCAGTCATTAATTACTTTAGAAATATGCTTAATAAGAGTTTCCCTTATGAAGTTATTTCAAAATCGCACTTAATTCCTTCTATTATTACCAATGATGATAATAATTTTCTTACTATTATGCCTAATGAAGATGAAATATTAAAGTTCTTAATAGCATGAACATATATTTTATTGCTGGTCTAGAGGGTTTCACTATCCAATTTTTCTAATAATGTTGCTTTATTATTAAAAATGATTCGATTGAGGCTATGGTTAATTTTTTTAATGGAAATCCTTTTCCTAGATATTTCTGTAGCTCTTCTAATGCTCTTATACCTAAGAAAGATAACTCAGACTATTAGAGTGATTTTAGACCTATTAGTCTTTGCACCTTCTTCAATAATGATTTCTAAAGTTCTTCCCAAAGCTTAGTCTTTTACTTCATAAGATTATCTCTCAACCAAACCGGTTTTCATAGAGGTAGATCTATTTTTGATAACATTTTACTTGCCCAAGAATTAATTCATGATTTATGCAAAGACTAGAGGTGGAAACATTCTTTTCAAATTAGATATTACTAAAGCTTTTGATAATATCTTTTGGATTTCCTTCCATATTCAATTTAATTGGGTTTTCAAATTTATTTTTCTTATTAAAAATTGTATTAATAATGTCTAGTTCTCTTTTTTTCTTAATGGGAAGCTTCTTTCCTTCTTCCCATGGCTTAAGATAAGGGGATCCTTCATCTCTTGCTTTATTTATTATTTATTTTGAGTAGATATCTATGAGCTTAAATGAGTTATTCTTATCTACAAAACTTTTGGTGGTCTTCCTTTTTCCCACTTAAGCTTTGCAGATTATTTTATTACTTTTTGCAATGCTTCCTTTCATCATATCAAGAACCTCAAGATTTTTTTTAAATAAATTTGGTAGAGAAAGTGGTCTTTCTATCAATGATAACAAAAGCTATTTTATTACTTCTTCAAGTTTATCTAATAATAAAATCAATCAAATCCTACATATCTATAATTTTAAACATCAACACTTTGAATACTCCTCTTCTTAAAGGTCCAAAATGATCCCTTCTTTTTGATGAGTTAATTCAAAAATTTTTAAATAAAATTTCTATTTGGGAATTTCATTTACTTTCCTTTGGTGGCACGCTTACTATTCCTAAATGCACACTCAATTCAGTCCCTCTTTATTTGATTCAAACTATTATTCCCACAAATTGTACTCTTATCAAAATTGATCACATGCTTAATAAATGTTTTTGGAGGTCCAATAATTCTATTAAGAGAATGCATTTCTTGGCATAAATGTTGTGGTCCTTGATGAAGGTGGTCTTGGTTGCAAACCTACTCATGAAGCTATCATCGCCTTCTCTCATAAGCTGGAATTTTCTAGAAAGAATGATAGCCTTTGGGCTAATTTTATGATGGAGAAATATTGCCAAGGTAAACACCCTCTTACTTGAGCTTATAAAGTTTGTGACTCTCTAGTTTGGAAAAGGCTTTGCTCCATTAAATGGGTTGTTGAATCCTTAATATCTTGGGGTATTCATTTGGGTTCTTCTTTTGGCAAGACAATTGGATTGGAAATGGCTCTATTGACTCCCTTTATCTACACACTCTACCGCTACTATCAAAGTTAACTCTTTTGTCTTAATAACAAATTAAAATAAAAACAAACTTGAGAATGACATTCTATTTCTTTTTTGACAAGTTTTCAACATCGCTATTTTCTAATAAATCGGATCAAATTCTTTTCAAGCTCTCTTACAATGGTGATTTCATTCTTAAAGAGGTTTGGAATTTTGTTAGAACACCTCTAATGTTTTCATTAAACTTTGGAACAATATCATTCCCATTTCTTATTCTATTTTGACTTGGAAGATTTTGAATAACTTCAACTCTGTTGATTCCTTGCTCTAGCTTATAGGGTTTTATTTACCTTCTAAGTGTTATTATTGCTTTCATATTGAAAATGTTAATCATGTTTTTTTCAATGGTGCTATTTCTTCCAAACTTTGGATATGGCATGATGATTATTTAACACTAACTATTTTCATGGCTCTCTTCATTATATCAACTTCTTTAAGTTTGTTTCCATAAAATTGTGTAAGGTCATATCAATGTTTTAATTGTTATTGCCCATATTTGGATCATTTGGATGGATAGAAATGATGCTAAATATCCTGGTATCCCTATGAACCATAAAAGGATCTTTACCAGAACTAAAAAAAATTCATACTTTATTAAATGCATATTTAATTAGTAATCTTCACTTTAGAGGTTATAAATTTGTAGCTAAAAAATTGGGTATCACTTTGTGTGATGATCCTTAATACAAGAGTATTAGGATGATACATTAGATTAAGCCTAAATTTCTTTTGTTAAGATCAATATTGATGGTTCTGTTTCCCCAAACAAATATTGCTGTGGTGGAATTCTTTGGGATTTTAAAAGTACTGTCATTTGTGCTTTTGCCTACCCTCTCAAAGCTTGTTATGTTATTTATGTTGAGCTCATAGCTATTAACAAAGCTATTGATATTTATTTAAGCAAAGGTCTCTTTAATATTTGGATTGAAGTTTATGCTCTTCTTTTACTTTATATGCTCAATAAAAAAAGGGAAATGTTGACTTATTTTATCTTTGTAATCACACTAAAAAGCTTCTTTCTCAAGTTTGCTACAATAATTTTCACATTCTTCGTGAAGGTAATGCTTGTGCTGATTTCCTGGCTAATTTGGGAAGGGAATTAAATGAGCTCACTTTATTTGATTATCATAGCTTAAGCATATGCATGGTCTAGTCAATCTGGATAACACCGATCCTTTAACTTAGATTTTAACCTTATGCTATTTTGTTGATCTTTTTTCTATGGTGGTTTTATTCAAACTATTTTTTGGTTGTTTATTTTGTGCTTCCCTCACCAGGAAGTGGTTTTTTTGAGTTTATTTTTATACTTAAACCACCTTCCTCTTAACCCCATTCTATACTTGACAAACCCTTTTTTGGGTCATAGTGGTTATAATTGATTTCACTCTCCTCTAAGACTGCATGTTATGCTTCTTTTGTCACACAGCTAGTAATTTTTTGAGGGTCTCCTATTTGGTTGTTTTTTTTTGGCCCCTTTTATTAATGGATGTTGGGTTTGCTCTAATTTTGTTGGCTATGGCCTTATTTGAATTAGATTTTGGTCGCTATGGTTCTCTACCTTTTGATTTGCTTCTTCCATTTTCTTGGTTATTTTGGGTGGTTATTTTTCATGGTTGTTGTTCCTTCGGCTTGGCTTAGTTTTTTTGTGGTTAATGTTCTCCTTTCTTGGTTTTCCTTGGGGCTTCTATTTTTTCCTCCCTTGTGGATTGAGGTAGTCGCTCTATGGTTGTTGTCTTCATTTTCTCCTTTGTGGTGATTGTCTCCGCTCTTGGGAATTGGAAAGGGTTTTATTTGTCTCTAGCCTTGTTCCTTTCCTTAGCTTGTCGCTTGGGGTGGTCTCCTTGGCCTTTACTGGTGACTACCATTTTGTTTCTTGGTTAATTTTGAGATCCCGTGGTGGTGTTTGTTGTTGTTGCTATTTCCCTTTTTTGGCTTTGTTGGCTTTGTCACTAGTTGATTGACATGGCCGTGGATATTTTGTCAGTTGGTTGGCTAGTGGATGTGGGCTCAGGTTAGTGCGTTGGTTCTCCTGTTGGGTCCGCCTCCTAGGTTGCTATCCTTTGGGTGGCCGCTTTATTGTTGGAGTTAGCTTGTGGTTTTATTATTTTGTGGAGGTGAGATATGTTCATGTATCCTTGTGCTTGGTTTTGTTGGGCTTGGCTTGGTATTTACCCAGTTTCTTGGCCTCCTTTCTTGATATTTTGTCTTGGTTGGTGGTTGTGGATTTGTCTCTTTTTTTCCTTGGTGGTAGTTTTGATGGTAATTTTACATACCCTCTTGGCCTCTATTGCTGCTTATCTCCTACTATTTTGCTATTTGGGTGGAGGTTTTCTCTGATTTGGATTGCTAGTGCTGAGATAGTTGTTGGTTATTGTTTTGCCTTTGGGACTATTTTACTCGATTGTGTTATCCCCCCTATTTATGTTAACTGCCCCTTTTTCATGTTTCTCTTCCTATTGGTGGTGCCTTCAGTGGAGTTACTGCTTGGTTTATTTTGATCCCCCTAACTTCTAGGATGTTGGTTTTAAGTGATTATTTTATGGTGGGTTTTGGTTGGTTGGTCATGCTCGGCTATTTTTCTCTTTTTGTTTGCATGAATTGGATCACTATGGACTATTTTGCCTTGGATGGTTGCTTATATCGTATATCGCTATGATGGCCTTGATATTTCCTCATATCTTCTCTGGTTGGTAGCATGATATAATTGTAACCTCTCATGAAGTTTGGATGCTCATATGTATTATTACCCTTGAGATGATCTTAACTAAGCCGAGCCTTCTTTCATAGCTCTTTCTAAATTGCCTACTTTATCTTTTCTCTTGAGCTATGACCATTGCCTTTATAGTGTTTTGTAGATTTATTTTGTTGGAACTTCATAGATGGGATGATCTTTACTCACAACTCAAGTATTGTTGATGTGGATCTTCTGATCTTGACTTCCCAAAGGGATCATGAGCTCCGCTGTCTAGTCTTTTTCGCTTGAGTTATATTAGTCTTATTTTGGTCTTTTCTTTTAAGCAATTGTATTTGCTCTTCAATTTGTTGTCCATTGTACATAGATGGGGGTTTAGTTCTTTAGGTTTCTTTTAGCTCTATCAATAGTAGAACTTTGTGCTTTACCCCTTTTAAGGACATTATCCTTTATTTTTATGGTAATAAAACTCAAACTTTCCCTAAAAAACCCTAAACACTAAATGCCAAACCCTGAACCCTAAACCCTAAACTAATCCTAAACCCTAAATCATAAAAGCTAAAAACATAAACCTATACAAAATAAAACCTAAAAATAAATAAATAAATAAACCTAAACCAAAAAATAAATAAATAAAATAAAATAAAACCTAAAAAACCTAAACCTAAATAAAATAAAATTAAAATAAAACTAAAATAAAATAAAATAAATAAAACTTAAACTAAACTAAAAAATAAAACCTAAATAAAATAAAACTAAACCTAAACTAAAAATAAAATAAACCTAAAATAAAATAAAATAAAACCTAAACCTAAAAAATAAACCTAAAAAATAAATAAAAATAAATAAATAAAAAACCTAAACCCTAAACAAAAACCTAAACCTAAAAATAAAATAAACCTAAACCAAAACTAAAATAAATAAAACCTAACCCTAAAAATAAACTAAATCAAACCTAAACCTAAACTAAATAAAATAAACTAAAATAAACCTAAACTAAAAAAGAAAACCTTAAAATAAACCTAAAATAAATCTAAACCTAAACCTAAAAAAATAAAAAACTAAAACCTAAGCCTAAAAAATAAAATAGAAATAAAACTAAACTAAAAATAAACCTAAACCTAAACCTAAACCTAAAAAATAAACTAAAATAACTAAAATAAATAAACTTGAAATAAAAAAAACTAAACTAAATAAAAATAAAATTAAATCTAAATAAAATTAAAAAAAATAAAATAAATTAAATAGATAAACTAGATAACTCCTGCTACATAATTTAAAAAAAACCCAAAACCTAAAATAAACCCTAAACCTTAAACCCTAAACCTTAAAGCCTAAACCCTAAAACCTTAAACTTGAAACCATAAACCCTAAACCCAAAACCTTAAACCCTAAAACCTACAACCCTAAACCCTTAATCCTAAACCCTAAACCCTAAACCCTAAACCTTAAACCCTAAAAACCTAAATAAATAAAACAAAATAAAACCTAAACCTAAAAAAAAAATAAAATAAAATAAAAACCTAAACTAAAACCTAAACCTAAACCTAAACCTAAACTTAAACTTAAACCTAAAAATAGAATAAAATAAAAAATAAAAACTAAACTAAAATAAAATAAATAACTATAATTAAAAAAACCCTAAACCTAAAATAAACCCTAAACCCTAAACTCTAAACCTTAAACCTAAACCCTAAAACCTTAAACCCTAAAACCAAAACCTTAAAACCAAAACCTTAAAGTAAAATAATGTAAAATAAAAACTAAATAATAACCTAAGCCTAAAAAATAAACCTAAAAATAAATAATAAATAAAACCTAAACCTTAAACTAAAAGAAACCTAAACCTAAAATAAACAAAATAAAATAAACCTAAACCTAAACTAAACTAAAATAAATAAAACCAAAACCACAACCTAAAATGAACAAAACCTAAATCGTAAACTAAATAAATTAAAATAAACTAAAAATAAACCTAAACCTAACCTGAAAAAATAAAACCTTAAAAAAAACCGAAAATAAAAACCAAAAACCTAAACCTAAAACTAAAAATAAAACCTAAACCTGAAAAACTAAAATAAAAATAAAATTAAGATAAAAAACAAACATAAACTTAATGCTAAACCTAAAAATTAAACTAAAATAAAAAACCTAAACTAAAATAAATAAACTAAACTAAATAAAAGTAAAAAATAAACTAAAATAAAAATAAAAAATATAATAAACTAAAATAAATAAAAATAAACTAAATAATCCTAAACCTACCAGTTTACTTAATTTAAAGAAAAACCCTAAACCTAAAATAAACCCTAAACCATAAAAAAAAAACCCTAAACAATTAACCTTAAACCACAAAACCTTAAACCTTAAACCATAAACTTAAAAAAACCTTAAACCCTAAACTAACCCTAAACCCCCCTACAACCCTAAACCGTAATCCCCCAACAACCCTAAACCATACAACCCTAAACCCTAAACCCTAAACTTATTTTTACTTTTTGGCCTGAGATGGGTTATGTTTTTTACCTTTAGCTTTTAGGTTGATCTGGTGGTTGCTACCTGGTGGTGCCTTTCCAACATGGGTTGTTTGGTTTTTTCAACCTAGTCTATCTCTCTCCTTGTTACTTATTGCTTGTGGATGAGATGGTTCTATCTTTATTCTATTGTTTGCACTAGTTGGTTTGTTGGCTCTCCTCTTGAACATGAATTACATTTTGCTAGTTTTTCATGGTTGGATAGGGCCTTCCTAGTGGGAACTATTGGTTGTTGCCTTTCTAAACCTTCTTTGTAGAATTTCCTAGCTCCTTTTTGGGTTTCCCGCCTTTTGTTTATTATTACATACTCTTTAGCCTTGGTTTTGGGTTTAGTAATTCTCGAGAATAGCCTCACTGGTGCATTTGTAGCACATTTTGCATTGTTATTATGCTTCGGTTAATTTTTGTTTCTGGAAGTTTGGTTTTGAAAGCTCGTTGTTTCCTTTCAGTTTTTTGTTTTATTGTATGGTTTTGTTGGTTTGATTTTCCTCGGTAGGGATGCTTCATTTGTTGGTTACTTATTATGGATATTCTCGGTGGTTGCCTTATGGCTAATTTATATTTTGGTTTGGTCTTGAGTTGGTTGATTTTTTTCTTGTTGGTCTTTCCTTTCTTGGACAATTTGTTGGAGCCTTTTGTGTTAGTTAACCTTTGTCCTTTAGATTGGACTTTGGTTTGGCCCCTTTGTGTGACTATTTTATCTTTTGTTGATTTGCACTAGATTATGTTTCTTCGCTTGATGGTTTCATTTTAAGCATTTAGTTGTGTGGTTGCTCACCCTAGTTTGGCTTGTGACTACTACTTGTTGTGACTTTGTCTTGAGGGATCCTATCTTGGTTTTGTTGGTTGTTTCTCTGCAATATGGTGGTGCTTTAACTATTGGTTCTAGGTTTTCCCTTGTTTGGAGCTTGGATGGGTATTTGAATAATGGCTATTATTGGTGTTCTAACTTTGTTCTAGCCTCTATTTGGGTTATTGTGATTAGTTTGCTGTGGTTTTTTTTTGGTGGTTTGCTTAGATGGCCGCTGGTTCTTTGTTAAATAGTGTGATCCGAACTACCCTTTGATGTTTGCTTCTGTGTATAATGGCTTTTTGATGTTACTCTCTTCTCTAGTTGGTAGCATTACATATGATTGAAACCCTTCTTTATGAAGTTTGGTTGTTCATATGTATTGTTAACCCTTGAGATGATCCTAACTAAGCTTGAGCTTTCGTTTTCCTCTCTTTATCCTTATCCTTTTAGCTAAGACTTTTGCCATTGTAGTATGGTGATTTTACGTTGAAACTTTATAGAGGAATGGTTGGTAACAACCCAAGTGTTGTTGGATCTTGCTTATCTTGCTTTCTCAAAGAAATCATCAACTATTGACTCATTATTTATTATTTTTTGATTTATTTTAGTCTTACTCTATGTCTTTTCTCTTATGCTTTTATTGTATTTGCTCTTTTATTTTGTTTTTTTTCTAATGTACTTAGATGGGAGTTTAGCTCTTTTAGCTCTGAGAGAATAGAATTTTAGAGCTTTACCCCTTTTAAGGATATTGTATCTTTTCCTTCTAATAAATTTATAACCAAACCCCACCCACCCCTCCCCCCCCCCCCCCCAAAAAAAAAACTCTAAATCCTAAACCCTAAAATCAACCCTAAACCCAAACCCTAAAACCTTAACCCTAAACCCTAAACCTAAGAAGCCTAAACTCTAAAACTTAAACCCTAAACCCTAAAAACCTTAAACCCTAAAGCATAAACACTAAACCCTAAACCCTAAATCTTGAACCCCAAACCAAAAACTAAACCTAAAGTAGTAAATAAATTTTAAAATAAACCTAAACCCTAAGAATGGGTAGAACCTGATGATAGAACATCACCAACAAGACTAAGTCTAGATCTAGTGGTGGAGGCTAAGGTGAGGTGGCTCATTAGTGGTAGGGGATCTGACCTAGTGGATTTGGAGGTGTGGTGGGGCAAGGGTGGTTATAGTGGTGGGAGGACCTGACGCTGCAGCCGGTGGTGGCAGAGGGAGATCTGGTTATGATGGTGGATCCGCTACTAGGTGGTTCTGGGAATGGGAACTAGAAATTGAAGAATGACTGATCTGACTGCCGAATTACATTACAGAGACAACTCATGCAATCTAGGGTTTTGATTTGCCGTGCACAATTTTGATCTATGTAGTCTCTTGTCATAGAAAACTTGGCATGTTACTTGGCTGATGAAATCAAAATAAAGAAATGTTGAATCAATTTGTTCTATGTTAAAAAAAAAACCAAAACCCTAAACCCTAAACTAAAACTTAAACATTAAACCCTAAACCCTAAAACCCTAAACCCTAAACCCTAAACCCTAAACCCTAAACCCTAAACCCTAAACTCTAAACCCTAAATCATAAAATTAAACCTTAAACCCTAAACCTAAAACCTAAACCCTAAACCCTAAACCCTAAACCTAAACCCTAAACCCTAAACCCTAAACCCTAAACCCTAAACCCTAAACCCTAAAAATAAAAAAACTTAAACCTAAACTAAATAAAACCTAAAAATAAATAAATAAAAAAACCTTAAACTAAATAAAAAGCTAAACTAAAATATTAACCAAACCTAAACCTAAACCTAAAAGAAAATTAAATAAAAAATAAAACTAAATTAAAATAAATAAAAGCCTAAACTAAACTAAAAAATAAAATACCAAATTAAAATAAAAACTAAACTTAAAATAAAAATAAAATAAAATAAAATAAAATAAAAACTAAATAAAAACCTAAACCAAAAAAATAAGTAATAAATAAAACCTCAACCCTAAACTAAAAAAAGCCCAGACCTAAGATAAAAATAAAATAAAATTAAACCTAAACTAAAATATACTAATCTAAGATAAATAAAACCTAAATCTAAAATAAATAAATTAAAATAAACTAAAAATAAACCTAAACCTAAACTAAAAAAAAATAAAATCTTAAAATAAACCTAAAATAGAAAACAAAAACCTAAACCTGAAAAAATAAAATAAAAACTTAAACTTAAACCTAAAAATAAAAAATAGAACCCAAACCTATAAAATTAAAAAATAAAAAATAAAACTAAACTGAAAAATAAATCTAAACCTAAACTTAAACCTAAACCTAAAAAATAAACTAAAATCAAAAACATAAACTAAAATAAATAAATCTAAAATAAATAAACAAAACTAAATAAAAAAAATAAAACTAAATTAAAAAAAAATAAAATAAACTAAAAAATAAAATAAACTAAATAAACTAAATAAACCTAAACCTATGAGTTTACCTAATTCAAAATAAAATAATAATAATAATAAAAGTAAAAAATAAACAAAACCCTAACCCTAAACCCTAAACCCTAAAATTAACCCAAAACTCTAAACCCTAAACTCTAAAACCCTAAACCTTAAACCCTAAACCAAAAACCCTAAACCCTAAAACCTACAACCCTAAACTCTAAACCCTAAACCCCAAATCGTAAACCATAAACCCTAAATCCTAAAAACTAAAAAACTTAAACCTAAACAAAATAAAACTTTAAAAAAAACCTAAACCTATATAAAATAGAAAAATAAAATAAAATTAAAACCTAAACTAAAACCAAATCCAAAACCTAAAAATAAAATAAAATAAAAAATAAAAACTAAACTAAAATAAAATAAATAAAAACTAAAAGTAAACTAAAAATAAAATAAACCTAAATATAAAAAACCTAAATAAAATAACAAAAAAAACTTAAAATAAAAAAACCTTAAATAAAATAAAATATAAACTACATAAAACCGAAACCAAAAAATAAATAAAAATAAAACCCAAACCCAAAACTAAAAAAGTAACCTAAACTTAAAATAAATAAAATAGAATAAACCTAAACCTAAACTAAAATAAACTAAACTAAAATAAATAAAACCTAAACCTAAACCTAAAATAAACTAAACCTAAACCCTAAATAAAATTAAATAAAAAATAAACCTAAACCTAATATAAAACAATAAAACCTAAAAGTAAACCTAAAATAAATACATAAAACCTAAACAAAAATAAAATAAAAAACAAAAACCAAAACAAAGCATAAAAATATAAAATAAAACCAAAACCTAAAAAAGAAAATAAAAATAAAACTAAACTAAAAAAGAAAACATTGACCTAAGCCTAAACCTAAAAAAATAAACTGAAATAAAAAACCTAAAATAAAATAAATAAACTAAACTAAATAAAATTAAAAAATAAACCTAAATAAAAATAAAAAAAAAATAAACAAAAATAAATAAAAAATAAACTAAATAAATTAAGTAAACATAAACCTACCAGTTTACTTAATTTAAAAAAAAAACCCTAAACATAAATTAAACCCTATACCTTAAACCCAAAAAAACCATAAACCATAAACCCTACACCCTAAAAAACCCTAAACCCTAAACCTCAACCCTAAACCCTAAACCCTAAACCCCCCTATACAACCCTAAACCCTAAACCCAAAATCCAAAACCCTACAACCCTAAATCCTAAACTAAACCTAAACCCTAAACCTCAAAACCCTAAACCTTAAAGCTTAAACACTAAACACTAAACCCTAATCCCTAAACTCTAAACCCTAAGCCTAAACCCTAAACCTTAAACCCTAAACCCTAAACCCTAAACTTATTTCACTTTTGGCTTGAGTTGGGTTATGTTTTGACCTATTTATGGGTTGCTACCTAGGTTCCACATTCTGCCTAGGTTGTCTTGGTTCTTTCGGCCTTGTGGCTATGATCTTCTCTGCTTTGTTACTCTAGTTGCTAGTGGATGAGATGTTTCTACTCTGTCTTTATTCTATTTTTTGCATTGGTTGGTTTATTAACTCTCATCTTGAATTTGAATTACTTTTTGCTGGTTGATGGTTTCATTTTTGAGTTGTTTAGTCATTTGTGGTTGCTCACCCTCATTTGGCATGGTGACTGCTACTTGTAGGCACTTTGGCTTGAGGCATCCTGTATTGGTTTGGTTGGTTGTTTCTCTAATTGGCAGCCGTGCTAGATGGTCGGTGCTTCCCTTGGTTTAGAGCTCATGGGTATTTGGATAATGGTTTTGTTTGTTCTGACTTTGTTCTAGCCTCTCTAGATTATTATTAGTCTGATTGTAGTTTTTTTTGGTGGTTTGGTTTCTAAATGGTTGTCTCATTGCTCTTTTTTAAAGGTTTAGGATCTAGAACTTTATAATTGCTACCTTGGATGTTTATTTTAGATATCGACTATGATGGCTTTGATGTTACTCACCTCTCTCTCTGGTTGGTAGCATTACATTTGATTGTAACCCTTCTTTATGATGTTTGGATGCTCATATGTATTGTTGCCCCTTGGGATGATCATAATTGAGCTTAAGCATTCTCTTTCTCAAATCTCTCCTTTTCCTTTCTTTATCCTTATCATTTTAAGCTATGACTTTTGCATTTGTAGTGTTTTATAGATTTCTTTTACAGGTTGGAACTTTACATAGGGAATGGTCTTTACTCAGTCAACCCAAGTGTTGTTACTATGGATCTTGCTTATCTTGCTTTCTCAAAGATATCATGAACTGCTAGACTCATCTTTTTATTATTTTTTTGATTTTTTTTAGTCTTACTCTATGTATTTTCTATTATGCTTTTTTGCTATTAAATTTGCTCTTTTGTTTTCATTTCTTTTTCTCATGTACTTAAATGGGAGTTTAGCTCTTTAGGTTTCTTGTAGCTCTGAGAGTAGTACATTTTTAGAGCTTTAACCATTTTAAGGACATTATATCTTTTCTTTTATGGTAATAAAATTCTATTTTTCAAAAAAAAATACTAAACCTTAAACCCTAAACCTTCAGCCCTAAACCCTAACCCTAAACTTTAAACTCTAATCCCAAACCATAAATGTAAACCTAAAGTAACTAAATAAACTAAAAAATGTACCTAAAACTTACAACCTAATAAACCAAAATATAAATGTAAACCCAAAGATTGGGCAGAACCTTGTTGAAAAGAACATTACCGTCTACTAGGCTCAGTCCAGATCTAGCAATGGAAGGGCGAGGCCATTTATCACGCAGGTGGATCTGGAGGTGGTGGATATGGAGGTGGTGGTCGAAAGCAGGTGAGGGAGGAGCGAGAGATTATAGCCTTGATTTTTGCAATGTGAGACATCGAGGATATGATGGTGGATCCCGCTACTCGAGAGGACGGGTTGGTTTTGATGGGACTGGAGAAATTGAAGAATGACTGATCCGATCTACTGCATGTGGAACTATATCTTTATAATAGAGATTGTTCTAGTTATCTAAGGTTTCTGATTTTCTCTATGCATGCCCATTTTTTATCTATGTTGTCGTTTGTGTCATAGAAAACTTGGTGTGATACTTGGTTGATGAAATAAAAAGAAGATACGATGAATCTGAATTTATTCTAAAAAAAAAACCAAAACCCTAAAGCCTAAACTAAAACCTGAACCCTAAACCTAAAACCAAAACCCTAAACCCTAAACCCTTACCCCTAAAACCCTAAACCCTAAATCCTAAACCCCAAAACCTAGCCCTAAACAAATTAAAAATAAACCTAAATAAATATAAATAAATAAAATAAAATAACATAAATAAAAGATAAACTAAATAAATTTAAACCTACTAGTTCAATTTAATTTTAAAAAAAATTGTAAAACTTAAAATAAAACCTAGACCTTTAACTCTAAACCCAAAACACTAAACCTTAAAAAACCCTAAACCTTAAACCCTAAACCCTAAAACCCTAAACCCTAAATTCTAAACACTAAACCATAAAAAACCCTAAACCCTAAACTAACCTAAACCTTAAATGCTAAACCCTAAACTAACCCTAAACCATAAACACAAAACCCTAAACCCTACAACCCTAAACCCTAAACCATAAACCCTAAACTTTAAACTTTAAACCCTAAACCCTAAACCCTCAAAACCATAAACCGTAAAGCTTAAACACTAAACCCTAAACTCTAAACACTAAACCCTAATCGTAAACACTATATCCTAAGCCCTAAACCTTAAACTTATGTTTTAATTTTTAGCTTGAGCTGGGTTATGTTTTTTACCTCTTACTTTTGGGTTTGCCTAGTGGTTGCTACCTAGTAGTTCTTTTTCTTCCTTAGGTTGGCTTGGTCTGTGGTCACGGCCTTCTCCTTGTTACACCTGGGGATGAGATAGTTTCTGCTTTATTTTATTTTTTGTAGTTTATTTGTTGGCTTTCCTTGAATTACTTTTTACTTGTTTTCATCATGTTGGATGGGTGGCCTTTTGAGTGGGAACTACTATTAGTTATTGCCTTTATGGGCCTTCTTTGGGAGAATTTCCTACCTATTTTTTAGGGTTTCATTCTAGTTCCTTATTGTTTTTCACTAGATACTTCTTCCATGGTTTTTTGTTTGGTTATTCTCCTGGGATTAGCCTGTTGCATTCTTGCAACACATTTTTTGTGTTGTTATTATGCTTCTGTCGTTAGTCTTTATTGTTGGGAAGTTTTATTTTTTGATTGGTCTAGGCTGGCTGCTATTATTGCCTTTCAATGGTGGATGTGCTTCTTTTGAACCACTATTGTGTGGTGCTTTGTTGGTTTTCTACTTTTCCTTTAATGGGGATGCTTCATTTGGTTACTTATGATGGATTGTTCTCTAGTGGTTGCCTTATGGCTATTTTTTGTATTAGTTTGGTTGGAGGAGCTTTACTTGTCCTTGGAATCTTGGTTGGTCTTTTCCTTCTTCTTGGAATGTTGTTGGAGCCTTTTGCTATGCCTACCGAATATTTGTTGATCCTTTTGGAATAAACTTTTTGGTTTCTGGTGGTTGGTGACTGTCTTTGGCCCCCTTTTATGTGGATGTTTTATCTTTTGGTTATTTGCATTGGCTGCATCTTATGTTTCCTTTAGTTGATGGTTTCATTTCTGAGTTGTTTAGTCATTTGTGGTTGCTAACCCTAGTTTGGCTTGGTGACTGCTACTTGTTTGGGCATTGGCTTTAGGGCTCCTATCTTAGTTTTGTTGGCTATTTCTCTATTAATTGGTATTGGTCTAGTGGTTCTAGTTTTCCCTGGTGATTTAGCTGCAAGCTGGTTGTTGGCCGGTTGCTCTTTGTTTGATGTTGCAAGATCTGGAACTCTACGGACTGCTGGCTTTGGATGTTTGCTTGTATCATGTATGTTGGCTATGATGACTTTGATGTTACTAACCTCTTCTCTCTGATTGGTAGCATTACATTTGATTGTAACCCCTCTTTATGATGTTTGGATGCTCATATGTATTGTTGCCCCTTGAGATGACTCTAACTAAGCTTGAGCCTTCTCGTTCTCAGATCTCTCCTTTTCCTCTCTCAGTCCTTATCCTTTTTAGCTATGACTTTTGCATTTGTAGTGTTTTGCAAATTTCTTTTACATGTTGGAACTTTACAGAGGGAATGGGCATTACTCGGTCAAGCCAAGCGTTGTTGCTATTGATCTTGGTTATCTTACCTTCTCAAAGGAATCATGAACTACTGCTGACTCCTCCTTTTACTATTTTCGGATTTATTTTAGTCTTACTGGTTTTTTTCTCTTGTTTTTATGCATTCACTCTTTTATTTTCTTTTCTTTTTCTAATGTACTTAGATGGGGTTTACCTCTTTAGGTTTGTTGTAGCTCTGAGAGCAATAGAATTTTAGAGATTTACCCTTTTTAAAGACATTGCACCTTTTCCTTTTATGGTAATAAAATTCTAACTTTCCTAAAGAAAACCCTAAACAACCCTAAACTGTAAACCCTAAACCCTAAACCTTAAACCCTAAACCCTAAACCCTAAAACCATAAACCCTAAAACCTAAACTGTAAACCCTAAACCCTAAATCCTAAACCTTAAACCCTAAACCCTAAACTTCATTAAAAATAAAACCTTAAACCCTAAACCTTAAAGACTATACCCTAAACCCTAAACCCTAAACTAAACCTAAACCCTAAACCTATAACCTAATTCCCAAACCCTAAACCCCTAAAACCCTAAACCCTAAACACTAAACCGTAAATCGTAAACCCTAAACCCTAAAACCTTAAACCATAAACCCTAAAACCTAAACTTAATTAAAAAATAAAATAAAAGAAAATAAAAACCTAATCTAAAACCTAAACCTAAACCTAAACCTAAAAATAAAATAAAAGAAAAATATAAAAACTAAACTAAAATAAAATAAATAAAGATCTAAACTAAACTAAAAAAATAAAAAAAAACTTATAAATAAAATACCTAAATAAAATAAAAACTACACCTAAAATTAAAATAAAATAAACCTCAAATAAAAAATAAAGACTAAATAAAAACTTAAACCTAAAAAATAAACCTAAAAATAAATAAAAAATTACACCAAAACCCTAAACTAAAAAAAAAACCAAAACCTAAATAAATAAAATAAAATACACCTAAATCTAAACTAAAAGAAACTAAACTGAAATAAATAAAACCTAAACCTAAACCCAAACCTAAACTAAATAAAATAAAATAAACTAAAAATAAACCTAAGCCTAAACTAAAAAATTAAACCTAAAAATAAACCTAAAATAAAAAGCTAAACCTAAACCAAAAATAAAATAAAACCTAAACCTAAACCTAATAAAAGTAAAACCTAAACCTAATTTAAAAATAAAACTATACTAAAAATAAACTTAAACCTAAACCTACACATAAAAACTAAAATAAAATAAAAATAAACCTAAACTAAAATAAATAAACCTAAAAAGATAAACTAAACTAAATAAAAATAAAAATAAACCTAAATAAAAATAAATAAAATAAAATAAACAAAAATAAATAAAAAATAAATTAAATCAACGTAAATGTATTGGTTTATTTAATTTTTTAAAAAAACCCTAACCCTTAAACCATAAATTCTAAAAACCCTAAACCCTAAACTCTAAAGCCTAAACCCTAACCCTACAACCTTAAACCCTAAACCCTAAACCTTAGACCCTAAACCTTAAAATGCAATAAACCTTAAACCCTAAACCCTAAAACCCTAAACCCTAAACCCTAAACCCTAAAAAACCATCAACTCTAATCCTTAACCCTAAACCCCCTATAACCCTAAACCCTAAACTCTAAACCCTAAACCCTAAAACTCTAAACCCTAAACCCTAAACCCTAAACCCTAAAAACTATCCCTAAACCATAAACCCTAAACTTTAAACCTAAACCATAAACCCTAAACCCTAAAACCCTAAATCTTAAACCTTAAACCTTAAACCCTAAAAACCCTAAACCCTAAAGCCTAAACACTAAATCATAAACCCTAAATCCTAAACCTTAACATTAAAACCTAAACCCGAAAAACATAAAACCTAAGCTCCTAAACCCTAAACCCCACCCTAACCCTAAACCCTAAACCATAAAGCCCAAACCTTAAACCTAAACCTAACCCCTAAGAATGACCAGAACCTTGACGGTAGGAACATCACCATCAACCCAGCTAGATCTAGCGAGGAAATTGGTGGTCAGTCTGAGGTGGAAGTGGAGGTGGTCATCGAAAGGCCTATGAAAGGGAAGAGCGATGGAGATTATGGAAGGGAGAGATTGGGGATATGATGATGGATCCACTGAGAGGTCGGGGTGGTTCGAGAACGGAGAAATTGAAAATCGATCATCGCTAAACTGTGTCTTCATAATATAAATGATTCTAGTTACCTAGGGTTTTTGATTTGCTCTATGCATGCTCATTTTTTATCTATGTTGTCGCTTGTGTCTTAGAAAACTTGGTGTGTTACTTGGTTGATGAAATCAAAAAGAAGAAATGTTGAATCTAAATTTGTTCTATGTTTAAAAAAAATCTAAAAACCCTAAACCCTAAACTAAAATCTGAACCCTAAACCTAAAACCAAAACCCTAAACCCTAAACCCTAAAATTTAAACCTTAAATCCTAAACCCTAAACCCTAAACACTAAATGCCAAACCCTAAACCCTAAACTACCCCTAAACCCTAAAAAGCTAAGACCAAAACATAAACTAAATAGAACCTGAAAGTAAAATAAATAAATAAACCTAAATAGAAAAAAAATAAAAAAAATAAAATGAAATAAAAACCTAAACTTAAACCTAAAAAGAAAATAAAATAAAAAGTAAAAACTAAAATAAAATAAAATAAATAAAAAGCTAAACTAAAGTAAAAATAAAAAACTTAAATAAAATAAAAAATAAACCTAAAATAAAAACTAAATAAAATCCTAAACCTAAAAAGTAAACCTAAAAATAAATAAAAATAAAATCTAAACCCTAAACTAAAAAAAAAACCTAAACCTAAAATAAAAATAAAATAAACTTAAACCTAAAAAATAATAAACTAAACTAAAATAAATAAAACCTAAACCTAAACTAAATAAAATATAATAAATTAAAAATAAAGGTGAGCCTAAATTAAAAAATTAAATCAAAAAATAAACCTAAAATAAAAATTTTAACCCTAAACCTAAAAAAATAAAATAAAAACCTATTCTTAAACCTAAAAAAAAAATTGAAACCTAAAAAATAAAATAAAAATAAACTGAACTAAAAAATAAACCTAAACATAAACCTAAAACTAAAAAAATAAACTATAATAAAAAACCTAAACTAAAATAAATAATCTTAACATAAATACACTAAACTAAATAAAAATGAGAATAAACCTAAATAAAATAAAATATAAAATAAACTAAAATAAATAAAAAAATAAACATAATAAACCTAAACCTACTAGTTTACTTAATTTTAAAATAATAAAAAAATAGAAAAAATTAAAATTAAAATTAAGAAAAAAAAAACCAGAACCCTAAACCCTAAACACTATATCCTAAAAACCTAAAAACCTTAACTTAAACTAAATAAAATCTAAAAATAAAATAAAGAAAAAAGCTAAACCTTAATAAAATAAAAAATACATTAAAATAAAAACCTAAACTAAAACCTAAACCTAAACCTAAACCTAAAAATAAAATAAAATTAAAAATAAAAACCTAACTAAAATAAAATAATTAAAACTCTAAACTAAACTAAAAAATAAAATAAACTCAAAAATAAGAAACCTTAATGAAATAAAAACTAAAAGTATAATAAATATAAAATAAACCTAAAATAAATTAAAAACTAAATAAGAACCTAAACTTAAAAAATGAACCTAAAAATAAAACCTAACAACTAATAAAAAATAAAACATAAACCCTAAACTAAAAATAAATCCTAAACCTAAAATAAACAAAATAAAATAAACATAATTCTAAACTAAAGTATACTAAACTAAAATAAATAAAACCTAAACCTAAAACTAAAATAAACTAAACCTAAACCCTAAACTACATAAAATAAAATAAACTAAAAATAAACCTAAACCTAAACTAAGAAATAAAATTTTAAAATAAACCTCAAATAAAAACCTAAAACCTAAACCTAAACCTAAACCAAAAAATTAAATAAAAATAAAATTAAGCTAAGAATATACCTAAAATTAAACTTAAAACTAAAAAATAAACTAAAATAAATAAACCTAACATAAATAAACAAAACTGAATAAAAATAAAAAATAAACCTAAATAAAAATAAAATACAGAATAAACTAAAATAAATAAAAAATAAACTAAATAAACCAAAACCTACTAATTTACTTAATTTAAAAAATAAAATAAAAATAAACTGAACTAAAAAATAAACATAAACATAATCCTAAAACTAAAAAAATAAACTATAATAAAAAACCTAAACTAAAATAAATAATCTTAACATAAATACACTAAACTAAATAAAAATGAGAATAAACCTAAATAAAAATAAAATATAAAATAAACTAAAATAAATAAAAAATAAACTTAATAAACCTAAACCTACTAGTTTACTTAATTTTTAAAATAATAAAAAATAGAAAAAATTAAAATTAAAATTAAGAAAAAAACCCTAAACCCTAAACACTATATCCTAAAAAATCTAAAACCTTAACTTAAACTAAATAAAATCTAAAATAAAATAAAGAAAAAAGCTAAACCTTAATAAAATAAAAAAATACATTAAAATAAAAACCTAAACTAAAACCTAACCTAAACCTAAACCTAAAAATAAAATAAAATTAAAAATAAAAACCTAACTAAAATAAAATAATTAAAACTCTAAACTAAACTAAAAAATAAAATAAACCCAAAAATAAGAAACCTTAATAAATTAAAAACTAAAAGTATAATAAATATAAAATAAACCTAAAATAAATTAAAAACTAAATAAGAACCTAAACTTAAAAAATGAACCTAAAAATAAAACCTAACAACTAATAAAAAATAAAACATAAACCCTAAACTAAAAACAAATCCTAAACCTAAAATAAACAAAATAAAATAAACATAATTCTAAACTAAAGTATATTAAACTAAAATAAATAAAACCTAAACCTAAACCTAAAATAAACTAAACCTAAACCCTAAACTACATAAAATAAAATAAACTAAAAATAAACCTAAACCTAAACTAAGAAATAAAATTTTAAAATAAACCTTAAATAAAAACCTAAAACCTAAACCTAAACCTAAACCAAAAAATTAAATAAAAATAAAATTAAACTAATAATATACCTAAACTTAAACCTAAAACTAAAAAATAAACTAAAATAAATAAACCTAACATAAATAAACAAAACTGAATAAAAATAAAAAATAAACTTAAATTAAAATAAAATACAGAATAACCTAAAATAAATAAAAAATAAACTAAATAAACCAAAACCTACTAATTTACTTAATTTAAAAAAAATAAAAATTAATAAAAAAATTAAAATTAAGATTAAAAACAAACCCTGACCCTAAACCCTAAACCCTAAACCTTAAACTCTAAAGCACTAAACCCTAAACTGTAAATCATAAACCATAAACCATAAACCCTAAACCCTAAAACCTACAACCCCAAACCTTAAACACCAAACCCCAAACCCTAAACCCTAAACCCAAAACCCTAAACCCTAAAAACCTAAAAACTTTAACCTAAACTAAATAAAACCTAAAAATAAAATAAATAAAAGAGCTAAACATTAATAAAACAAATAAAAAAACCAAAACTTAAACCTACAAATAAAATAAAATGAAAAATAAAAACTAAACTAAAATAAAATAAATAAAAACCTAAACTAAACTAAAAATATAAATTAAACCTAAAAATAAAAACCTAAATAAAATAAAAACTAAATAAAAAATAAACCTAAAAATAAAACCTAAAAACATATAAAAAATAAAACCTAAACCATCAGATAAAAATAAAACCTAAACCAAAATTAAAATAAATAAAATAAACCTAAACATAAACTAAAATAAATTAAACTGAAATAAATGAAACCTAAACCTAAACTTAAATTAAACCTAAACCCTAAACTAAATAAAAGAAAATAAACTAAAAATAAACGTAAACCTAAACTAAGAAATAAAACCTAAAATAAACCTAAAATAAAAACCTAAAACCTAAACCAAAATAAAATAAAATAAAAACCTAAACCTAAACTTAAACAAAAAAAATAAATAAAAATAAAACTAAGCTAAAAAAACTTAAACCCAAGCCTAAACCTAAAAAAATAAATTAAAATAAAAAACCTTAACTAAAATAAATAAACATAAAATAAATAAACTAAATTAAATAAAATTAAAAAATAAACCTAAATAAAAATAAAAAATAAAATAAACTAAAATAAATTAAAAATCAACTAAATAAACCTAAACCTACTAGTTTACTTAATTTTATAAAAAACCCCTAAACCTAAAATAAACCATAAACTAAAACCCTAAAACCCTAAACCCTAAAACCTAAAACCTAAACCCTAAACCCTAAACCTTAAATCAAACCCTAAAACTATAAACCTATACCAACCTTAACCAACCTAAACCCTAAACCCTAAACCGTAAACTAACCCTAAACTCTAAACCCCCATACAATCCTAAACCATAAACCCTACAACCACAAACCCTAAAGCCTAAATCCCCTACAACCCTAAACCATAAACATTACAACCCTAAACCCTAAACCCTAAACCCTAAACCCTGAACACTAAACCCTCAAAACCCTAAACCCTAAATCCTAAACACTAAACCCTAAACCCTAACTAAAACCCTAACTAAACCCTAAACCATAAACCATAAACTATTTTTTCACTTTTAGCTGAGTGGTTATTTTTTTGACCTCTACTTTTGGGTCATGGTTGCTCAGGTGGTTCTGCTTTTTCAAACTAGGTTGGCTTTTTTTGGCTCTGGTATACGCTGCCTCTACCTTGTTACACTTGGATGAGATGGTTTTGCTCAAGCTTTATTCTATTTTCTACACTTGGTTAGTTGGCTCTCTCCTCTTGAACTCAATTACATTTTACTAGTTTTCATGGTTGTATGGGTGGCCTTCCCAGTGGGAATTGCTATTGGATATTCTCTTTCTCATCCTGTAGAATTTCCTGACTACTTTTTTGGGGGTTGCCTCCCAGTTCCTTATTATTTGTTGTTAGATCCTTTTCTTTTGCCTTGGTTTTGTGTTTGCTTATTCTCCTAGGATTAGCCTGTACTGGGTGCACTATTTGCAACACATTTTTATGTTGTTATAATGCTTCATGTCGGGTTAGACTTGGTTGCTAGGGAAGTTTAATTTTTTGGCTGCTCCTAGCTAGCTGCTACTGTTGCTTTTCTCTGGTGGTTGTGCTTCTTTTAGACCTCTATTGTGTGGTTCTCTGTTAGTTTTCTGCCTTATGGATATTTTACTAAGTTGGTTTGGTTGTAAGACTTTTAGTTGTCTGTAGAATCTTAGTTGGTTAATTTTTTCCTTTTGTTGGTTTTTTCTCTTTAGGCATGGTTCTACTGCTTGTTGATGGTTGGTTCTGGTTTTCCCTAGTTTGGAGCTTGGATGGGTATTTGGACAATGGCTATTGTTAGTGTTCTGACTTTATTCTAGCCTCTTTCTAGGTTATTGTGATTATCCTATTGTGGTTTTTGTTTGGTGGTTTTCCGCTAGAAAGTTAGCTCGCTTAATGGTGGATCTAGAACTCTATGGACCGGGCCTTGATGTTTGTATCTATGGCTATCATGGCTTTGATGCTACTCACTTCTTTTCTCTAGTTGGTAGCATTACATATGATTGTAAAACTTCTTTATAAAGTTTGGATGCTCATATGTATTGTTGCCCCTTGAGATGATCTTAACTGAGCCTGAGCCTACTCTTTCATAGCTCTCTCCTTTTCCCCTCTTTATCCTTATCATTTTTAGCTATGACTTTTGACTTTGTAGTGTTTTGCAAATTTCTTTTGCAGGTTGGAACTTTATAGAGGGAATGATCGTTACTTAGTCAACCTAAGTGTTGTTGTTGTCGATCTTGCTTATCTTGCTTTCTCAAAGATTTCATGAACTACTTTTGACTTATCCTTTTACTATTTTTAGGATTTGTTTTAGTCTTACTTTGTGTCTTTTTCGCTTTCTAATTTGTATTTGCTCTTTATTTTCTTTATCTAATGTACTAAGATGATTTTAGGTTTTCTTTTTAGAAGAATTTTAGAACTTTACCCTTTTTAAGGACATTGTATCTTTTCATTTTATGATAATAAAATTCTAACTTTTACCAAAAAAAATCCTAAACAATAAACAGCCCTAAACCCTAAAACCTAAACCCTAAACTCTAAAGCCTAAACCTTAAACCCCAAACCCTAAGCCCTAAATCCTAAACCCTAAACCCTAAACTAACCCTAAATCTAAAACCCTAAACCCTAAAGCCTAAAAAGCTAAAAGCCTAAACCTAAACTAAATAAAACCTAAGAATAAAATAAGTAAAAAAACCTAACCAAAATAAAAAATAAAATAAAATAAAAACTAAAACCTAAACCTAAAATGAAAATAAAATAAAAAATATGAAATACACTAAAATAAAATAAATAAGAACCTAAACTAAACTAAAAAATAAAAGATCTTAATAAAATAAAAACTAAACCTAAAATATAAATAAAATAAAAACTTAACAAAAATTGAACATTAAAAAAAAATAAACCTGTAAATAAAAACTAAAACCTTAAAAAAAAATTAAAAAACTCTAACCAAAACCCTAAACCCTAAAACTAACCCTAAACCCTAAACTTACAACCCTAAACCCTAAATCCTTAAACTCCAAACCATAAACCCTAAAACCTAAACCCTAAAACCCTAAACCCTAAACCCTAAACCTTATTAAATAAAAAACCTCAAACCCAAAACTTTAAACTCAAACCATAAACCCTAAACTAACACCTAAACCCTAAAACCTAAACCCTAAACCCTAAACCCTAACCCTAAACACTAAACCATAATCCCTAAACCTTAAACCCTAAACCCTAAACCCCTAAACCATAAACCCTAAACCCAAAACCTAAAACCTAAACCTAAATAAAATAAATAAATAAATAAAATAAAAGCCTAAACTAAAACTTAAATCTAAACCTAAAAATAAAATAAAATAAAAAATAAAAACTAAACTAAAATAAAATAAATAAAAACCTAAACTAAAATTAAAAAAAATAAAATAAACCTAAAAATAAAAAACCTAATTAAAATAATAACAAAATATAAAATAAAAATAAAATAAACCTCAAATAAAATAAAATAAATCTAAATAAAAACTTAAACCTAAAATATAAATCTAAAAAGAAATATAAAATAACACCTAAACCCTATACTAAAAAAACTAAACATAAAATAAAACTAAAATAAACAAAATAAAATAAACCTAAACCTAAACTAAAATAATCTATAAATAAATAAATAAAACTTAAACCTAAACCTAAAATAAACTAAACCTAAACCTAAACTTAAACTAAAAATAATAAAATAATCTCAAAATAAACCTAAGCCTAAACTAAAAAATAAAACCTAAAAGCAAACCTAAAATAATAACCTAAAACCTAAACCTAAAGAAATAAAATAAAAACCTAAACCTAATCCGAATAAAAAAATATAAAACCTAAACCAAAAAAACCAAAATAAAAATAAAACTAAACTAAAAAATATACTTAAACCTAAACCTAAACCTAAAAAATAAACTAAAAAAAACCTACGCTAAAATAAATAAATCTAAAATAAATAAACTAAACTAAATGAAAATAAAAATAAACCTAATTAAAAAAATAAAAATAAAATAAATGAAAATAAATAAAAAATAAACTAATTAAACTACATAAACCTAAACTTATCGGTTTACTTAATTAAAAGAAAACCTTAAACCCAAAACCCTAAAACCTAAAAACCCTAAATCCTATATCCTAAACCCTAAACCATGAACTCTAAACCATAAATCCTAAACCTAATCTAAATCCTAAAACCATCCTAACTTTAAACTAACCCAAACACTAAACCCTAAAACTATAAACCCTAAAACCTAAAACCTAACCCCTAAAACCTAAATTAAACCCTAAACCCTAAACGCTAAACCTTAAACCAAAATAACTATAAACTCTAAAACCCTAAACACTAAACTTAAACCTAAAACCCTAAACTTAAACTCAACGCTAAACCCTAAATCAGAAGTCTAAACCTAAACCCTAAAATATAAATGCTAAACACTAAATTAAACCCTAAACTAACCTAACATAAACCCTAAAACCTAAACCATAAACCAAAACCATAACCCTAACCCTAAACCCTAAACCTAAACCTAAAGTAACTAACTAAATTAAAAAATAAACCTAATCCCTAAAACCTAATAAACCTAAACCTAAACCTAAACTCCATTCCATAAAACTAAACTGAAAGTAACTAAATAATTTAAAAAATAAATCTAAACCTTGTAACCTAAGAAACCTAAAGCAAAACCTCAACCCTAAGAATGGGAAGAACCTTAACGGTAAGAACATCATCGTCAACTAGACTCAGTCTAGATATGGCAGAGGAGGCGAAGGCATAGGTGGCAGTTATCAAAGTGGTGGTGGGGGATCTAAAGGTGCGGTGGATATGGAGGTGGTGGTCAGAGCAATGGTGGTTATGCAGGTGAGAAGCGCGACGTAAGTTATAGCCATTGTGGTCACGGAGGGAGAGATCGAGGATATGATGGTGGATACTGCTACTCAAAAGGCTCGGGTTGTTATGATGGGAACTAGAGAAACTAATGAATGACCTATCCGATCTACTGCTAATGGAACTGTATCTTTATAGTAGAGATGATTCTAGTTATCTATGGTTTTTTATTTGCTCTATGCATGCTCATTTCCTATCTATGTTGTCGCTTGTGCCTTAGAAAACTTGGTGGTAACTTGGTTGATGAAATCAAAAAGAAGAAATGTTTAATCTTGTTCTCTATTAAAAAAAATTAAAAAACCTAAACCATAAACTAAAACCAAAACCCTAAACCTAAAACCAAAACCCTAAACCTAAACCTTAATCCTAAACCCTAAACTTAAACCCTAAACCTAAACCTAAAATAAACTAAACCCAAACCTAAAGCTAAATAAAATAAAATAAACTATAATAAACCTAAACCTAAGCTTTAAAATTAAAATGAAAAATAAACCTAAAATAAAAACCTAAAAAAAATTAAAAACCAACCAAAACCTAAAAATAAATAAAACCTAAAACTTAAAAATAAAATAAAAATAAAATTAAGCTAAAAAATAAACATAAACCTAAACCTAAGCCTAAAAATAAACTAAAATAAAAAACTTAAACTAAAATCAATAAGCTAAACTAAATAAATAAAATAAACCTAAATAAAAATAAAAAAATATAATAAATTAAAATAAATAAGAAATAAACTAAATAAACCTAAACCTACCAATTTACTTAATTTTAAAATCCCTAAACCTAAAATAAACCCTAAACCCTAAACCCTACCTAAATCCTTAACCCTAAACCCTAAACCCTATACCCTCTACAACCCTATAACCCTATAACACTAAACCCTAAATACTGAACCCTATGCCCTAACCATAAACCCTAAGCTCTAAATTCTAAACCTTAAACTTATTTTCACTTTTAGCTGAAATATATTATCTTTGCTTTTTTTGGGTTGGTTGTTGCCTAGTGGTTCCGACTTTTAGCTTAGTTTCTTGGTTTTTTTAGCTTGGTGGCTGATATCTTCTCTGCCTTGTTACTTTAGTTGCTGGTGGATGAGATGGCTCCTGCCTTTGCTTTATTATATTTTTTTCACTACTTGGTTTGTTGGCTCTCCTCTTGAACTCGAATTACTTTTATTGGTTTCTCATGGTTGGATGGGTGCCCTTCCTAGTAGGAACTGTTGCTGGTTGTTGCCCTTCTAGGCCTTATTTTCAAGAATTTCTTGGCTGCTTTTTAGGAGTTTCCTCCTGGTTCCTTGTCGTTCATTGCTAGATCCTTCTTTTACCTTAGTTTGTGTTCACTTATTCTTCTAGGATTTCATGGTGCATTATTGCAAAGACATTTTATGTTGTTATTATGCTTCCCATCCAGTTAGTCTTTCTTTGGAAGTTTGGTTTTTCGACTCTCCGCTATTACATCGTGCCTTTATATGGTGGTTGTGCTTCTTTGGACCTCTGCTCGTTGGTTTTCTTTTCCTTAAGGGATGCTACCTTTGTTGGTTACTTATGATGGGCTATTCTGGTTCCTATTTTACTTTGGTTTGGTTGGAGTACTTTGGAATCTTGGTTGGTTGATTTTTTCCTTTTGGTCTATTTCTTATTTTGGACAATTTGTTAGAGCCTTTGCTATGCGATCAACCTTTGTTGATCTTATTGGATTGGACTTTTTGTGGTTGGTGGTCGCCGCGCCCCTTTTGTGTTTATTTTGTCTTGTGATTTACCTGGATGACTTATGTTTCCATCAATTGATGGTTTCATTTAGTTGTTTAGTCATTTGTGGTTGCTCACAATGGTTTGGCTTGGACTACTTATTGGGACTTTGGCTTGAGGGCTCTTATCTTGGTTTTGTTGGTTGTTTCTCTGTTGATGTCGGTTTAGTTTTTCCTAGAGCTTGGATCGATATTTGGATATTGGCTATTGTTGGTGTTTTAACTTTCTGTCTCTCTAGGTTATTGTGATTAGTCTATTGTGATTTTATTTGGTTTCTAGCTAGTCATTGGTTGCTCTTTATTTAATGGTGCTATCTAGAACTTTTGGGCCTTGGATGTTTGCTTGTATCGTGGGTATGATGGCTTGGATGTTACTCACCTCTTCTCTTTGGTTGGTAGCATTACATATGATTGTAACCCTTCTTTATAAATTTTCGGTGCTAATATGTATTATTGACTCTTCAAATGATCCTAATTGAGCCTGAGCCTTCTCTTTCTTAGCACTCACTTTTTCCTCTCTTTATCCTTATCCTTTTTAGCTATGACTTTTGCCTTTGTAGTGTTTTGCAGATTTCTTTTACAGGTTGGAACTTTATCGAGGGAATGGTCATTACTCAGTCAACCCAAGTGTTGTTGTTGTGGATCAACTTATCTTGCTTTCTCAAAGGAATCATGAACTGTCACTCATCCCTATTTTGGATTTAGTTAACTCTGTGTCTTTTTTCTTTTTTTAGCTATTGTATTTCCTCTTTATTTTCTTTTCTTATGCTAATGTACTTAGATGGTGTCTAGCTCTTTAGGTTTCTTATTTAAGAGGAGTAGAATTTTAAAGCTTTACCCTTTAAGGACATTGTATCTTTTCCTTTCATGGTAATAAAATTCAAAACCCCCCCCCCACAAAAAAATAAAACCTAAACCCAAAACTCAAAAACTTAAACCCTAAACCCTAAACCCTAACCTCAAACCTAAAGCCTAAATCCTAAACCTGAAACCCTAAAATGCTAAAAGCTTAAACCTAAACAAAATAAAACCTAAAAATAAAATAAATAAAAAATCCTAAACGAAAATAAAATAAAAAAATAAAATGAAAAAAAAACTAAAACCTAAACCCAAACCAAAGCCTAAAAAGATAATAAAATAAAAATAAAACACAAAACTAAAATAAAATAAATAAAACGTAAACTTAACTAAAAAATAAAAAACCTAAGACAAACTAAACCTAAAATAAAAATAAACTAAATAAAAAATAATATAAATTAAAAACCAAATAACATTCTAAACCTAAAAAAATCCTAAAATAAAACCTAAAAATAAATAAAAAAATAAAACCTAAAACCTATCCTAAAAAAAGAAACCCTAAACCTAAATTAAAAATAGATTAAACTTAAACCTAAACTAAAAGAGATTAAACTAAAATAAATAAAATGTAAACCAAAACCTAAAATAAACTGAACCTAAACTAAATAAAATTAAATAAACTAAAAATAAACCTAAACCTACACTAAAAATAAAACCTAAAAATAAACCTAACACCTAAACTTAAGAAAATATAAGAAAAACCTAAACCTAAATCGAAAAAAAAATAAACATGAACCTAAAAATTAAACTAGAAAGAAAACTAAATTAAAAAAATAAACCTAAACCTAAAAAATAATCTTAAATAAAAAACCTAAAATAAAATAACTAAACGTAAAATAAATAAACTAAACTAAATAAATATAAAAAAACTTAAATAAAATAAAAATAAAATAAACTAAAATAAATAATAAATAAACTAAATAAACATAAACCTACTTATTTACTAAATTTTAAAAAAATAATATTAAATAAAAAGATCGAACCCTAAACCCTAAACCCTAAAACTAAACCCTAAACCATAAACCCTAAACCCTAAACCCTAAACTAATCCTAAACCCTAAACCCTAAACCCTAACCCTAACCCTAAACCCTAACCCTAAACCTAAACTATAAACCCTAAACCCTAAACCCTAAATCGTAAAACCCTAAACCCTAAAACCCTAACCCTTAAACCCTAAACTAACCCTAAACCCTAAAAACCCTAAAACCTAACCCCTAAACTCTAAAACCCTAAACCCTAAACTTATAACTAAATAAACTAAACCTAAAAAATAAACCTAAAATAAAATAAAATAAAAAAAATTATTTAAACTAAATAAATATAAAATAAAATAAAATAAAATAAACTAAAATAATAAATAAAAGTAAAATAAAATAAACTAAATAAAATATAAAAAAAACATAAACTAAATTAAAAAATAAAATAAACCAAAGAATAAATAACTTAAATAAAATAAAAACTAAACATAAATAAAAAATAAAATAAACCTAAAATAAAATAAAATAAAAACTAAATAAAAACCTAAACTAAAATAATAAACCTTAAAATAAAATCTAAAACTAAATAAAAAATAAAACCTAAATCCTAAAATAAAGAATAATCTAAACCTATTAAAAAATTAAATAAATAAAATAAAATAAACCTAAACCCAAACTAAAAAAAACTAAACTAAAATAAATAATACCTAAACCTAAACCTAAAATAAACTAAACCTGAACTTAAACAAAAACTAAATAAAATAAAATAAACTAAAAGTAAACTTAAACAAAAACTAAAATTAATACCTAAATATAAACCTAAAATAAAAACTAAAGAAAGAAACTAGGTTATAAAATAAAATCTGTGATGTGGAGGGAGAAATTAGGATATTATGGTGGATCCTTCTACTCAAGATGTCGTGGTTAAACTGAGAAATCAAGAATGATCGATCTATCTAAGATATGGAATCAGATCTTTATATAGACGGT
Organism: Cymbidium sinense; assembly: GCA_021442155.1. Taxonomy (NCBI): domain Eukaryota; kingdom Viridiplantae; phylum Streptophyta; class Magnoliopsida; order Asparagales; family Orchidaceae; genus Cymbidium; species Cymbidium sinense. Next base: position 352,249,900 of record CM038214.1, on the reverse strand, counting down.
TCAAGTTATCTAAGTTTTGTGATTTACTCATTTTTCTTCATCGCCAGGTAAAACAGTGAGTTACTTGGTTGATGAAATCCAAAAGAAGAAATGCTAAACCCTAAACCCTAAACCCTAAACCCTAAAACCCTAAACCCTAAACCATAAACCTAAACTAACCTAAACTAAACAAAACAAAAACCTAAACCTAAAAACCTAAAACCTAAAAACCTAAACCCTAAACCTAAACCTAAACCTAAACCTAAACCCTAAACCTAAACCTAAACTTAAACACTAAACTAAATTTAAACTAAACTGAACCTAAACTTAAAACTAACCTAAACTAAACTAATATAAACCTAAACTATAAAACTAAACTAAACCTAAACTAAACCTAAACTATAAAATTTTAAACTAAATACAACCTAAACCATAAACTTAAAACCCTAAACCTTAAACCTAAACCTCTCCCTAAACCCTAAACCTAAAAAAATAAACCCTAAACCTAAACCCTAAACCCTAAACAAAACTTAAACTAAACTAACATAAACTAAGTAACTAAATAAATTTAAAATAAACCTAAACCTTATAATACCTAAACCTAAACCTAAACCTCGAAAATATAAAAGGTTAAACCTAAACTAAAACCTAAACCCTAAACCCTAAACTAAAACTCATAAACTAAAACTAACTCCTAAACCCCATAAACCCTAAACCATAAAAACCCTAAACCCCTAAACCCTAAACCCCAAACCCTAAACCTACTCATTTACTTAATTATTTTTTTTAATACTAAACCTACAACCTTAAACCATAAACCCTTAAAAACCCTAAACCCTAAACCCTAAACCCTCTACCCTAAACCCTAAACCCTAAAAGCATAAACCCTAAACCCTAAACCCTAAACCCTAAACTCTAAAACTTAAACTCCAAACCCTGAACATAAACTTAAGTAACTAAATAAATTTAAAAATAAACCTAAACCTTATAACCTACCTAAACCTAAACCTAAACTTAACTGATAAGAGAAAATCAAAGGCTCAATCTAGATAAAAGGCAAAAAGGTTATCATAGTGGTGGTGGGGGATCTAGAGTTTCTGGTGGATATGGAGGTGGTGGTCGAAGTAGTGGTGGTTATGGAGGTCAGAGGAGAGACGGAGGTTACAGCCGTGGTGTTGTTGGAGGGAGAGAACGGGGATATGATGGTGGATCCTGTTACTCGAGAGCTTAGGTTGGTTCTGATGGGAACTAGAAAAATTGAAGGACGGCTGATTCAATATACTGCTTATGGAACTATGTCTTTAAAGTAGAGATAGTTCTAGTTATCTAGGGATTTTGATTTGCTCTATGCATGGCCCTTTTTAATCTATGTCATCACTTGTGTCATAAAGTTACTTGGTTGATGAAATCAAAAGGAAGAAATGTTGAACCTGAATTTATTCTCTATTAAGAAAAACCAAAAACCCTAAACCCTAAACTAAAACCTGAACCCTATACCTAAAACCTAAACCTTAAACCCTAAAAACCCTAAACCCTAAACCCTAAACCCTAAACCCTAAACCCTAAAACCTTAAACCCTAAACCCTAAACCCTAAAACTTAAACTCCAAACCCAAAACCCTAAACCTCAAACCCTAAACCCTAAACCTTAAACCCTTAACAAACCCTAAACCCTAAAAGCTAAAATCCTAAAACTAAACCACAAAATAAAATAAATAAATAAACATAAACCAAAATAAAATAAAAACCTAAGCTAAAAGTTAAAGTGAAACCTAAACCTAAACCTAACAAGAAATCAAAATAAAAAATAAAAACTAAACTAAAAACTAAAAAACATACATAAAATATAAACCTAAAAATAAAATAAACATAAAATAAAAAATAAAATAAAACTAAATAAAAACCTAAACCTAAAACTACCTCCTAAACATAAATAAACAATAAAACCTAAACCCTAAACTAAAACAAAACCTAAACCTAAAATAAAAAAATAAAATAAACCTAAACCTAAGGAAAAAATAATAAACAAAATAAATAAAACCTAAACCTAAATCCTAAATAAAATATAATAAAATAAAAATAAACCTAAAACTAAACTCAAAAATAAAATTTAAAAATAAACCTAAAACCTAAACTTGAAAATATAAAATAAAAACCTAAACTTAACACTAAAAATAAAAAAATAAAAAATAAAACCTAAACCTAAAAAATAAAATAAAATAAATAAAAAAAATAAACTGAAACCTAAACCTAACCTAAAAATAAACTAAAATAAATAAACCTAAAGTAAATAAAGTAAACTAAATAAAATTAAAAATAAACCTAATAAGAATAAAAATAAAATAAACTAAAATAAGTAAAAAATAAACTAAATAAACTTAAACCTACCAGTTTACTTAATCTAAAAATAAATAAATTAAAGTAAAATAATAAAAAAACCCTAGCCATAAACCCAAAACCCTAAAACTATCCCTAAACCATAAACCCTGAACAATAAACCTAAACCTAAAAAAGAAAAGAAAATAAAATAAAATAAACAAAAATAAAAACTAAACTAAAATAAAATAAATAAAAACCTAAACTTAACTAAAAAATAAAAAACCTAAATAAAATAAAAACTAAACCTAAAATAAAATAAAATAACAAAAATATAAAAACCTAAACCTAAAAAAATAAACCTAAACATAAACCTCAAAATAAATAAACTAAAACCTAACCCTAAAAAAAAAAATCTAAACCTAAAATAAAAAAATAAAATAAACCTAAACCTAAACTAAAATAAACAACAAAAAATAAATAAACCTAAACCTAAAATAAAATAAACATAAACATAAAGCTCAAAATAAATAAACTATAAAACATGAACCCTAAATTAGAAAAAAAAACCTAAACTTAAAATAAAAATAAAATAAACCTAAACCTAAACTAAAATAAACAATACAAAAATAAATAAAACCTAAACCTAAAATAAAATAAACCTAAACCTAAACCTAAAATTAAACCCTAAATAAAATTAAATAAATTAAAATAAACCTAAACCTAAACTAAAATAAACCTAAAAGTAAACCTAAAACCTAAACAATAAAAGAAATAAAATAAAAACCTAAACCTAAACCTAAAAATAAAAAAATAAAACCTAAACAAAAAAATTAAAATAAAAATAAAATTAAACTAAAAAATAAATTGAAACATAAACCTAAACCTAAAAAATAAAATAAAATAAAAAAACTAAACTAAAATAAATAAACTTAAAATAAATAAACTAAACCAAATAAAAATAAAACCAAAACTAAATAAAAATCTAAATTGAAATAAACTAAATAAACCTAAACCTACATGTTTACTTAATTTAAAAAAAAATTAAATAATAAAATAAAAACTAAAATAAAAAAACCCTAATCTGATGACCTAAACCCTAAACTTACAAATCCAAATCCTAAATCCTAAACCATAAGCCGTAAACCCTAAAATCCTAAACCCTAAAACCTAAACCATAAACCTTACCTACAACCCTAAACCCTAAACCCTAAAACAAAAAAAAACCTTAAAACCTAAAACCATAGTTAAACTAAAATAATAAAATAAAATAAATTATAAAACCTAACCTAAATAAAATAAATAAAATAAAATAAAATAAAAACTTCAACCTAAACCTAAACCTAAACCTAAACCTAAAAATATAATAAAATTAAAAAAAACTAAACTAAAATAAAATAAATTAAACCTTAAACTAAACTTAAAAATAAAATAAACCAAAAAATAAAAAACCTAAATAAAATAAAAACTAAATGTAAAATAATATAAAATAAAACATAAACCTAAACCTAAATTAAATAAATAAAACCAAAACCTAAACCTAAAATAAACTACACCTAAACCCTAAACTAAATAAAATAAAATAAACTAAAAATAAATTGAAATTTAAACCAAAAAATAAAACCTAAAAATAAACCTAAAATAAAAACCTAAACCAAAACCTAAAATAAAAATAAAACTAAACTAAAAAATAAACATAAACCTAAACTGAAAAAATAAACTAAAATAAAACCTAAAATAAATAAAAAATAAAATAATCTACCTAAATAAAATAAAAAATAAACCTAAACTATAAATTAAAAAGAATAAAAAAATAATAAACTAAACCTAAAATAAACCCAAAATCCTAAACCCTAAACCTAAACCCTAAACCTAAACCAAATCCTATAACTAAACCCTAAACTCTAAACCCTAAACCTAAACCTAAACCTAAAACTAACTAAAACCTAAACCAAAACTATAAACTAATCCTAAACCCTAAACTATAAACCTAAACTCAAACTAATAAAACTAAACCTAAACTAATCTAAACTAAAACTAAACCTAAAACCTAAACCCCAAAACCTAAACTCTAACCCTAAACCCAAACCCTAAACAATAAATCTAAACTATAAACCTAACCCTAAACTAAACCTAAACCTAAACTATAAACTAAACTATAAACCCTAAACCTAAACCTAAACCTAAACCTAAACTAAACCAACCTTATACCCTACACCTAAAATCTAAACCTAAAACTTAAAACTTAAACTAAATAAACCTAAATATAAAATAAATAAAAAAACTAAACCTAAATAAATTATAAATTTAAACCTCAAAATAAAATAAAATAAAAAATAAACTAAATAGAAATAAAATAAAATTTAAAATAAAATAAACCTAAAATAAAATAAAATAAAACTAAATAAAACCTAAACCTAAAATAAACCTAAAAATAAATAAAAATAAAAAACCTAAACCCTACACTAAAAAAAACCAAATAAAATAAAATAAAATAAAATAAACCTAACTTAAACTAAAATAAACTAAACCATAACCTAAACTAAAATAAACTAAACTATAAAATAAACTTAAACCTAAACCTAAAATAAACTAAACCTAAACTTAAACCTAAATAAAATAAAATAAATTAAACTAAAATAAACTAAACTAAAAAATAAAACTTAAAAATAAACCTAAAATAAAAAGCTAAACCTTAAGAAAATAAAATGAAAACATAAACCTAAAATTAAAACTAAAATAAACCTAAACCTAAAGATAAACTAATAAAACACCTAAACTAAAATAAATAAACCTAAAAACTTATAAATAAAAAATAAATAAATAAACCTCTAAATAAAATAAAAAATAAACCCTAAACCCTAAACCTAAAAATAAAACCCTAAACCTAAAACCCTAAATAAAAAACAAACTTAAACCTAAATCTAAATATAAAAAAAACCTAAAACTAAACTAAAACCCAAACCTAAACCTAAATTAAACTTAAAATAAACCTAAACCCTAACTTAAACCTAAACTAAACCTAATCCTAAACTAAAAAACTAACTAAAAATAACCTAAACCCTAAAAATAACTAACCTAACCTAAACCTAAACCTAAACTAAACCTAACCTAACTAACTAACTAAAATAAATTAAATAAAATAAAACCTAAACCTAAACTAAACTAAACCTAACCTAAAAATATAAACTAAACCTAAACAAACCTAAATTAAATAAACCTAAACTACCTAAATAAACCTAAAAATAAAACCAAAATAAACCCTAAACCCTAAACTCTAAAATAAATAAAAACATAAACTAAAATTAAAATAAACCTAAACCTTATAAATAAACCTAAACCTAAACAATAAACTAAAAAAACCTAAACCTAAAATTAAACCTAAACCCTAAACTAAAATAACCCTAAACTAAATAATAAATCCTAAACTAAAATATAAACTAAAATAAAAAATAAACTAAACTAAACCTAAACTAAACCTAAATATTTATTTAATTAAATACTAAACCTAAACCTAAACCATAAACCCTTAAAATAAACCCTAAACTAAACCTCTACCCTAAACCTAAACCCTAAAAGCATAAACCTAAACCCTAAACCCTAAACCCTAAACTCTAAAACTTAAACTCCAAACCCTGAACATAAACTTAAGTAACTAAATAAATTTAAAAATAAACCTAAACCTTATAACCTACCTAAACCTAAACCTAAACCTAATGGGTAACCTACAAAGAAAATCATAACTCACCCAATCTAAAAGGCGAGGCAACTCATAGTGGTGGGGGATCTAGAGTGGATATGGAGGTGGTGAAAGTGGTTATGGAGGTAAGAACACCATAGGTTGTTGAGGGAGAGAACTGGGATATGGGTGGATCCTTACTGAGAGCTTAGGTTGGTTATGGGAACTAGAAAATTGAAGGACTACATCTAATATATAATGGAACTATGTCTTTAAAGTAGATCCTAGTTATCTGGGATTTTGATTTGTTTGCATATCCCTTTTAATCTATGTCATCACTCATGAAAGCTGGTGTTACTTGTTGATGAAATCAAAAGGAAGAAATGTTGAACCCAATTTATTCTCTATTAAGAAAACCAAAACCCTAAACCCTAAACTAAAACCAACCCTATACCTAAACCTAAACCTAAACCCTAAAACCCTAAACCCTAAACCCTAAACCCTAAACCAAAACCTTAAACCCTAAACCCTAAACCCTAAAACCTAAACTCCAAACCCAAAACCCTAAACCCTAAACCCTAAACCCTAAACCCTAAACCCTTAACAAACCCTAAACCCTAAAAGCTAAAATCCTAAAACTAAACCACAAAATAAAATAAATAAATAAACATAAACCAAAATAAAATAAAACCTGCTAAAGTGAAACCTAAACCTAAACCTAACAAGAAATCAAAATAAAAAATAAAAACTAAACTAAAAACTAAAAAACATACATAAAATAAAAACTAAACCTAAAATAAAAATAAAATAAACATAAAATAAAAATAAAATAAAAACTAAATAAAAACCTAAACCTAAAACTACCTCCTAAACATAAATAAACAATAAAACCTAAACCCTAAACTAAAAAACAAAACCTAAACCTAAAATAAAAATAAAATAAACCTAAACCTAAGGAAAAATAATATAAACAAAAATAAATAAAACCTAAACCTAAACCTAAATCCTAAATAAAATATAATAAAATAAAAAATAAACCTAAAACTAAACTCAAAAATAAAATTTAAAAATAAACCTAAAACCTAAACTTGAAAATATAAAATAAAAACCTAAACTTAACACTAAAAATAAAAAAATAAAAAATAAAACCTAAACCTAAAAAATAAAATAAAATAAAACTAAATAAAAAATAAACTGAAACCTAAACCTTAACCTAAAAAATAAACTAAAATAAATAAACCTAAAGTAAATAAAGTAAACTAAATAAAATTAAAAATAAACCTAATAAGAATAAAAATAAAATAAACTAAAATATAAAAAAATAAACTAAATAAACTTAAACCTACCAGTTTATTTAATCTAAAAATAAATAAATTAAAGTAAAATAATAAAAAAACCCTAGCCATAAACCCAAAACCCTAAAACTATCCCTAAACCCTAAACCTTGAACAATAAACCTAAACCTAAAAAGAAAAGAAAATAAAATAAAATAAACAAAATAAAAACTAAACTAAAATAAAATAAATAAAAACCTAAACTTAACTAAAAATAAAAAACCTAAATAAAATAAAAACTAAACCTAAAATAAAATAAAATAACAAAAATATAAAAACCTAAACCTAAAAAATAAACCTAAACATAAAACCTCAAAATAAATAAACTATAAAACCTGAACCCTAAACTAGAAAAAAAATCCTAAACCTAAAATAAAAATAAAATAAACCTAAACCTAAACTAAAATAAACAACACAAAAATAAATAAAACCTAAACCTAAAATAAAATAAACATAAACATAAAAGCTCAAAATAAATAAACTATAAAACATGAACCCTAAATTAGAAAAAAAAACCTAAACTTAAAATAAAAATAAAATAAACCTAAACCTAAACTAAAATAAACAATACAAAAATAAATAAAACCTAAACCTAAAATAAAATAAACCTAAACCTAAACCTAAAATTAAACCCTAAATAAAATTAAATAAATTAAAAATAAACCTAAACCTAAACTAAAAAATAAAACCTAAAAGTAAACCTAAAACCTAAACATAAAAGAAATATAATAAAAACCTAAACCTAAACCTAAAAATAAAAAAATAAAACCTAAACAAAAAAATTAAAATAAAAATAAAATTAAACTAAAAAATAAATTGAAACATAAACCTAAACCTAAAAAATAAAATAAAAAAAAACTAAAATAAATAAACTAAAATAAATAAACTAAACCAAATAAAAATAAAACCAAAACTAAATAAAAATCTAAATTGAAATAAACTAAATAAACCTAAACCTACATGTTTACTTAATTTAAAAAAAAATTAAATAATAAAATAAAAACTAAAATAAAAAAACCCTAATCTGATGACCTAAACCCTAAACTTACAAATCCAAATCCTAAATCCTAAACCAAAACCCTAAAATCCTAAACCCTAAAACCTAAACCATAAACCTTACCTACAACCCTAAACCCTAAACCCTAAAACAAAAAACCTTAAAAACCTAAAAACCTATAGTTAAACTAAATAAAATAATAAAATAAAATAAATTATAAAACCTAACCTAAATAAAATAAAATAAAATAAAAACTTCAACCTAAACCTAAACCTAAACCTAAACCTAAAAATATAATAAAATTAAAAAAAAACTAAACTAAAATAAAATAAATTAAACCTTAAACTAAACTTAAAAATAAAATAAACCAAAAAATAAAAAACCTAAATAAAATAAAAACTAAATGTAAAATAATATAAAATAAAACATAAACCTAAACCTAAATTAAATAAATAAAACCAAAACCTAAACCTAAAATAAACTACACCTAAACCCTAAACTAAATAAAATAAAATAAACTAAAAATAAATTAAATTTAAACCAAAAATAAAACCTAAAATAAACCTAAAATAAAACCTAAACCAAACCTAAAATAAAATAAAACTAAACTAAAAATAAACATAAACCTAAAAAAAAATAAACTAAAATAAAACCTAAAATAAATAAGCCTAAAATAAAATAATCTAAATTAATAAAATAAACTAATAAACCAAAAAATTAAAATAAAAAACCCTAAACTAAACCTAAACCCTAAATCTAAACCCAAAATCCTAAACTAAACCCTAAACCTAAACCTAAACCCAAATCCTATAACTTAAACCCTAAACTTTAAACTAAAACTAAACCCTAAATCCTAAACCTAAATAAACCCAAAACCCTAAACTATAAACTATCCTAAACTAAACTATAAACTTAAACCCTAATCCACTCAAAAGTTTAAAACCTAAACCTAAACCTAATCTAAACTAAAACTAAACCTAAAACCTAAACCTAAACCTAAACCCTAAACTAACCCCTAAACCTAAACCTAAAAATAAATCTAAACTATAAACCTAACCTAAACCCTAAACCTAAACCTAAACTATAAACCCTAAACTATAAACCTTAAACCCTAAAACCTAAACTAAAACCCTAAACTATAAACCCTAACCTTAAAATAAATCTAAACTAAAAAAACTTAAAAACTTATACCTAAACTAAATAAAACCTAAATATAAAATAAATAAAAAACCTAAACCTAAATAAATTATAAATTTAAACCTCAAAATAAAATAAAATAAAAAATAAAACTAAATGAAGCTAAATAAAATAAAATTTAAAAATAAAATAAACCTAAAATAAAATAAAATAAAAACTAAATAAAAACCTAAACCTAAAAATAAACCTAAAAATAAATAAAAAATAAAACCTAAACCCTACACTAAAAAAAACCAAACCTAAAATAAAAATAAAATAAAATAAACCTTAACTTAAACTAAAATAAACTAAACCATAACCGAAACTAAAATAAACTAAACTAAAATAAATAAAACTTAAACCTAAACCTAAAATAAACTAAACCTAAACTTAAACCTAAATAAAATAAAATAAATTAAACTAAAAATAAATCTAAGCCTAAACTAAAAAAATAAAACTTAAAAATAAACCTAAAATAAAAAGCTAAAACCCAAAGCTAAAAAATAAAATGAAAACATAAACCTAAAATTAAAACTCAGTTAAAAATAAACCTAAACCTAAAAGATAAACTATGATAAAACACCTAAACTAAAATAAATAAACCTAGAATAAAATAAACTTAATTAAATAAAAAAATATATACTAAATAAATCTAAACCTATCAGTTTAATTAATTATAAAAATAAAAAAATCCTGAACCCTAAACCCTAAACCCTAATCCCTAAATCCTAAACCCTAAACCCTAAACCCTAAACCTACAACCCAAAACCTACAACTCTAAACCCTAAACTCCTAAACTTAATTAAACTATAAAATCCCTAAAACCTAAAACCTAAACCCAAAACCCTAAACCTAAATTAAACTTAAACTAAACTAAACTCCTCTTAAACCTTAAACTTAAACTCCTAACCCTAACCCCTAATTTAAACTAAACTCTAAAACTTAAACCCTAAACTATACTAAACCCTAAAATCTAAACCCTAAACCTAAACCCTAAAGTTTAAACATAAAAATTTTAAACCCTAAACCTAACTATAAACCCTAAACCTAAAACCTAAACCCTAAACCCTAAACTAAACTAAAACCCTAAACCCTAAACCTAAAATCTAAACCTAAAAATATAAATATAAATAAAACCTAAAAAAATAAAACTAAACCTAAACTAAAACCAAATAAATAAAATAAATGAACCTAAATAAAATAAAGTTTTAAAATAAAATAAACCTAAAATAAAATAAAATAAAAACTAAATAAAAACCTAAACCTAAAAAATAAACCTAAAATAAATACCTAAAAATAAATAAAAAATAAAACCTAAACCCTAAACTAAAAAAAAAACTAAACCTAAAATAAAAATAAAAAATAAAATAAAATAAAATAAACCATAACCTAAACTAAAATAAACTAAACCTTAACCTAAACGAAAATAAACTAAACTAAAATAAATATAACTTAAACCTAAACCTAAAATAAACTAAACTTAAACTTAAACCTAAACAAAATAAAATGAAATAAACTAAAAATATACTTAAACCTAAACTAAAAAATAAAACCTAAAAATAAACCTAAAATAAAAAGCTAAAAAAATAAAATGAAAACCTAAACCTAAACCTAAAAATAAAACTCAATTAAAAATAAACCTAAACCTAAAAAAAAACTATAATAAAACACCTAAACTAAAATAAATAAACCTAAGATAAATAAACTAAATTAAAGAAAAATGAAAATAAATCTAAATAAAAATAAAAAATAAAATAAACTCAGATAAATAAAAAATAAATGAAATAAACCAAAACCTATCGATTTACTAAATTTTTTTTTAAAAAAAGCCCTAAACCCTACACCCTAAACTTTAAAATTAACCCTAAACCCTAAACCCTAAACACATAACCCTAAACTTACAATGCTAAATCTTAAACCCTAAACCCTAAAACCCTAAACTCTAAAACCTAAACTATAAACTGTAAAACCTAAACCCTAAATCCTAAACCCTAAAGGCTAAACCCAAAAACTCTAAACCCTAAACCCTAAACCCTAAAAATTAATCCCTAAACCCTAAAACCTATGATCCTAAACCCTAAACTAACCCTATACCATAAGAATGGGCAGAACCTTGACAGTAGCAACATCACCTTCAACTAGGCTCTATCTAGATCTAGCAGTGGAGGCGAAGGTAGAGTAGGAGGTTATCATAGTGGTGGAAGAGGTGTTGGTGGATATGGTGGGTGCAAGTGGTTATTATGGATGGGAGGAGGGTTACAACCATGGTGGTGGTAGAGGGAGAGATCTGATATGATGGCGAATCCTGCTACTGAGAGGTGAGGGTGGTTCGATGGAACCGGAGAAATGGTTTGATCCAATCTACGCTTATGGAACTTTATCTTTATAATAGAGATGGTTCTATCTAGGGTTTTGATTTGCTCTATATGTTCATTTTATTTATGTCATTTATCTTATCTTGGTGCTACTTGTTGATGAAATCAAAAGAAGAAATGTTGAATCAATTCTCTATTAAAAAAACCTTAAACCCTAATCTAAACTAAAATTAAACCCTAAACCTAACCCTAAACCTAACCCTAAACCCTAAAACCCTAAACACTAAACCTAAACCCTAAACCCTAAACCCTAAAACCCTAAAACCCTAAACCCTAAACCCTAAAACCTAAACCCTAAATTGTAAAACCCTAAACACTAAACCCTAAAAACTACAACCCTAAACCCTAAACCCTAAACTCCAAACCCTAAAACCTAAAACCTAAAACCTAAACTAACCCTAAATCCTAAACTAATCCTAAACCCTAACCCTAAATAGAAAACCCTAAACCATGAATAATGATGTCATTAAGAGTAGATCTAAAGAATGACCTATTCCTAACATAGTTGTGGTAGCTAAAGAAAATGTCTTCAAGTGACATTCACTTAACTATAGTATAATGTAGCTTCATATATTTGAGCATGTAGTGATGTGTTTTTGGATGTTATAAGATGTTTTGAAATGTTTTAGTATATTATGGTATTGTGCCCTATTGTCTATATTAATATAAATCATAAAAATATTGATTTAATAAATCAAATGATGAAATTTGTTAAATTTGAAGTGGGAATTAGGTTGTAGTACCAAAGGTGTGCTATGCCACTTGTAGTCTAAAAAGTAAGATTTCATGTTCAAAATAAATATTATATGTTGTAACATAGTATAACATCATATATCATAATATATTATTCTGCAATTTTAAATTATTTTAGTATTTTACAATTATGCAGGTGAGCTTACACTAGCATTATTTATAAAAATATTGATTTATACTTTAAAATGGTGGAATTTGGCCAAATTCATAATAGGTAGGGCATGTCATCATAATATATTGTTTTAATTTAAAATATGTAGGTGATAAGACTAAAATATATAGTTTTTTATTGTTTAGACTAATTTTATGATTTTTTATCTTAAGCAATATCTTGTGATATGATATGCAATATAATATAATATAAAATGTTATAGTGTATTATGATATAGGATGCCATGACATAGTGTAGCATCATGCATTATAGCATACTATTGTATATTACTACTTATTGTTTAGCATATTTTAATCTATTATAGTATGATGTAGTAGAGTTTGTACTAGTATAATTCATAAAAATACTAATTTATAGGCTAAGATGATGGGATTAAATAATAAGGTAAGGGAACATCATTGGGGTGCTATGGTGTGTCATTTAATCAAAAGAATGAAATTTTGCATCCAAAATAAATGTTCATTTTTCAACCAAATTTTATAAATTTCTTGCTTAAAGTGATTCATTGAAGGTGTAATGTAAGATAATATACTATATGAAAGCATATTAAAATATAATGTACATAACAATATAACTTCACATATATATGAATATGGTGGACTGTTACTAAATGTTATTGTACATTTTAGTAATTTACTTTTGTTATAATACATTGGGTCAAAACTCACAAAAATGTTAATTTGAAGATTGAGAAGGAAGAATTTGGCCAAATTCTTGGCACACACCAAGATTATTCTATTATGTACTGTTTCTAATAGAAAATAAACAATTTTACATCCTAAATGAACATTATTAATATTTTGAGAAAATTTTGTTATTTGTTACTTTTAAGTGATTCTAATGAGGTGTAATGTTAGATAATATATTATATTATAGCAAATTATAATATAACATCATATATTATAATATAATATAGTGTGTTAATTTACATTATAATGTTTAGCATGATATTGTATAGTTAGTTTGAGCTTGCACCATCACAAATCATAAAATGTTGATTACAATGTTAAGATGATGTAATTAGAATGAATACATTATTAGGCTTTTGGTTGAAGTATTAAAGGTGTGCATAAGAGAAGAAATAAGATTTGATGAGAATTCCATGTCAAGGAAATGGAGGGAGATCCACTAAGGGATCACACATGCACTGGACATGACATGTGAGGGATCTATGTCGAGGGCAATGAAGAAAAAAAATCTATTGGGGATAAGGTTTGAATTTCATTTGATTATAAGATTTATGGAAAGAAGATCTGCTAGGGATAAGAATTTATAATCCACTATGGATTAAGATTGAAATGACTTTAATTTGTTCTATTTTAATTGATGTGGAGGCACATCTGTTGGAGATATGGGCTCAAGTTTGCTGGGGATCGGGTATATGAACCTTCTACTTGAGAAGTAGGTTAAAGGCTATCAGCAACGGATTTGATTAGAGTTTAATTTCATAGATTTATTTGGGGATGTATCCATTAATGATAAAATTTTGGTTGGATTTCTTTGATTTAGACTCTACTGGGGCGTTGGTTTAATTTGGCTCCATTAGGGAGGTTGGTTTTGAATTTGATTTATTTGTTTGACTTATTTATATATGATTTGGGGCTCCAATAGGGAGAAGGGTGTGAATTAACTACACTAAGAAAAATTAGATCGAGGTTAACTTAGTCTGAGTTAATGTATGGACCTTATCAGTGTGCGATGGACCCACTAAGAAGGGGCTATATCTTGACCTACCTCGTCACAAATCTAAAGGATAGTCTACCAACTGTGGTGTATAGCTAGCCAACCTAAGGGGGTGCCTTTCGGTGTGCAATGACTATGCTAAGAAGAAGGCGTAGTAGACTTACATCTTCCAATGCAAGGAACAACTGCTAGGGTGACCTATTAGATGCACAAAAAATTGAAACTGACCTAGGGTGACTACTGAGTGAATGTCACTGGGAACTTATGTCAACTCAAAAGAAGTCAGGATTAATTATATCTTAAATTCATGTGATTTGATAATGTTTTTTTGGTTTAGTTTGATTTCAAATTGAGGGCATATCCGTTGGGGATGTGAGCTCGATCAAATTTGATAGATTTAATTTATGGACCATGTCAGTGTGCGATGGACCCATTGAGAAGGGGTTATATCGGATGTGTCCTATCTTAGATTTACAAATCCAAAGGGATAGTCTACTAGTCATGTGGTAGAGCTAGCCAACCTAAAAGGTTTCCTTTCAGTTTGCAATGGCTATGCTAGGAAGAAGGCATAGTAGACTTTCATCTTCTAAAACAAGGAACAACCATTGAGGAGACCTGTTGGTAGCACAACAAATAGAACCCGACTTAGAAGAGAATATAGAGTGAATTTCACTAGGGACTTATATCAACTCAAGGGTAATCAGGTGATTCCTATAGGGAGTTTTGTTGACTCTGCCCTAAAGATAGAATGCCTGCTTAGGAAAAGGTACAGCTAGAGATGTCCTTCTAATCCACAACTAAATATATATTTTGTGTAAATGTTTGCATGGACCTTATTGGTGTGTGAGGGACCACACTAAGAATAGGCTATGTGGGCCTTGACCTATCTTAGATTTACTAGACCAAGGGAGAATATGCACATCCACAGGATGGATTCTCTAACCATAGGGGTGGTTACAATGAAAGGGGAATTGTCCAATCCGATAGTAACCCGGGTAGTGTTTAAATGGGTTCACAAAGGATGTGATCCAAATATAGTGCCCACATGGGAGGTGCTACAAAGGGCGTTATCCTAAGCCCTGAAAAAGAAGTCCTATAGGTGTATGGTGGCTAATTCAAGGAGAAAGAATAGCAGACTTAAATCTACCATGAGGGGTGTATCGTATGGTACAAGAACCAACCAACCTAAGGTGTATCCGTCAGATGAGTGGTGTATCCATCAGCATAGTGACAACCAACCAACCTAAGGTTCTTGTCGGTGTGCAACAATCAATCTGGAAAGAAAGCAAGTTGGCTTACAACTTTCTAAGTGGAACTGAACATTGGGATATTTTATCATTAGTAGGATATGATATCTGACCTAGAGAAATTACCAAGCGGGGAGCTTCGAAGAAGGACTAGACCCAGACTTCAAGTAGTCAGGAGGGAAGAAACCACTAGGAGACTTATCATAAACCTCAAATATACACAACTGAGTCAATTCATGAAGGCTAATCCAAGAAGAAAGTGTAGTAGACTCACATCCTCTTAAATAAAGCCAACATGAGGTAGCTTACCGGCCACGCAATAAAGCATATGAAACTAATAAGGCACTCGTCAGTGTGCGGTGGCCAAGTAAGGAAGGAAAGCACAGCAGACTTACATCCTTCAAAGCAAGAAAACCACTACGGTGACACACTAGTAGGGTAGTACGTCAGCCCAACCTAGAGCAGTTACTGAGTGAGTGTCGCTGGGGGTGTTATCTCTACTCAGAGTAGCCTGAGATAAAAGATATGAGTTTATTTTATATGTTTTTGTGTAGTTTTTTATTTGTGTTGTGTTGATGATGGATAGGATGCAGCTCAAGTTCATTACACTGACCTTAAACACATCGTGGTAGATTTGCAAATAAGAATACTTTTAACATGGAAGAGATTGAATTTGAAAATGAAATTTTCATTGATGATAATTATTTTCAAACATGATTTATTATAATTCTTTAAGTTTAACCTTTTGATTGGAAGCATTGGGTGCTCTCCCTTATGATTAATAAATCGATAAGATTCTCCTTGGTAGGCCTTCTCTATGGAAAAAGGGTCTTCCCAAGAGGGTTCAAACTTGCCTCCCATCTTATGACAGGCAATAATCAGTCTCTTTAGAACTAAAATAAGCTTTCCTACTTGAAAAGCTTTAGGATGAACTAACTTGTTGTGAGCTTGAAATATTTTAGCTTTAAATAACTCGAGGTTTTGGCATGCTCGCAGGCATCTCTCATCCAATCCTTCGATCTCTTCTAATTGCACCTTGGCGTTCTACTCTGTTGTGATCTTGCTACCCACAACTATCCTTAGTGATGTGAGTTTGACATCTAATAGTAGAATGGCTTCAGACCCATACAGTAACGAGAAAGGAGTACACTAAGTTGGAGTTCTATATGTGGTGCGGTAGGCCCACAAGGCTTCAACTAACTACTCATGCCATTATTGCTTGTACTTGTCAAGTTTCTTCTTTAATATTCAGATGAGAGTTTTATTGAAGGCTTCTGCTAAGCTATTTTTGTTGGGTAGTTGATGGTAGAATATCTCCAATATATGTTGTGACTTCGAGCAAAGTTGTTGATCTCCGTACTCTTGAATGCAGGACCATTATCAAATATAATTTAGTGAGGCATAGATGTATGGTGGCCAACTCAAGGAGAATGTGTAGTAGACTTACATCTGCCATGAGTGGTGCATCCTATGGTGCAAGAACCAACCAACCTAAGGTGTATCCAATAGCATGAGTGATGTATCCATCAACATAGTAAGAACCAACCAACCTAAGGTGCCTGTTGGTGTGCAACGATCAATCTAGAAATAAAGCATGTAGGCTTACAACTTTCAAAGTGGAACTAAACATCAGGATAGTCTGTCATCAGTGGGACAAATGTTATCTGACCTAGAGAAATTACTAAGCGGGCAGCTTCGAGGAAGGACTGGACCCAGACTTGAAGTAGTCAAGAGGGAAAAAACCAATAGGTGACTTATCCTAAACCTCAAATATACTCAACCCAGTCAGTGCACGAAGGCTAATCCAAGAATAAAGTGTAGCGGACTCACATCCTCTTAAACAAAGCCAACATGAGGTAGCACCACCAATGTAGTAAGGCATACCAAACTAATAAGGTGCTTGTCAAGGTGCAATGGCCAAGTAAGGAAAGAAAGCATAAGACTTACATCCTCTAAAGCAAGAAGAGGGTGACACACTGCAGGTAGACGCCCAACCTAGAGAAGCTAATGAGAGAGTGTCGTTGAGGGTGTTATCTCTACTCAGAGTAGCTCAAGATAAAAGATATGTGTTTATTTTATAAGTTTGTGTGTAGTTTATGTTTGTGTTGTGTTGATGACAGATAGGATGCCGCTCGAGTTCATTACACCGACCCTAAATACATCATGGTAGATTCACAAACAAGAATACTTTTAACTTGGAAGAATTGAATTCAAAATGGAATTTTCATTGATGATAATTATTTTCAAACATGATTTTTTATAATTTTTTAAGTATAGCCTACTGATTGGAAGCATTAGGTGCTTTCCCATGTGGTGCGGTAGACCATGATCCTCTCACAGTTTGACATTTTCTTTATATTTCTCTATGCAGTGAAAGGACAAGCGCTAGTAGATTTCATATAGCAAAGACACCTACTTCCTATCTCTACTTTAGTGATGATCTCCTAATGAACAAACAGAACTTAGGGGATACTATCTCTTATCTCTGATGATGATGAGATTCTCACATTGATGTCCAAAGCACCAACAACGGCCAAATATGAAGCTTTGATTATCAATCTATAGTTAGCCATTGGTTAAGCATCCAAACATCAACATCTGGATTATAAGTTATCAAACAAATTCATAATATAAGGTTATAAAGTCTAAGCTCCATACCATAAGTACACCAAGTTGTGGCCCAAATCTAGGTTATAACTTATAAGATTTCTTGGGAAATGCCATAGTGTATGCTTGAAGCTTGCCAAGGAGTTGCTATCCAAAGGATGAGTCCTATCAATAAAATCCAAAATAGACAATCAATATTGATATTAAACTCATCAAAAGCACTCTCAAGGGAAGTTACCATTGCAAGAAGTATGAGAAGTTATTGAGGCAACCATTCATGGATCAAATGAAGGAAAACTACTTCAAGAGAAATCTCAAGCTCATCGGAGAAGCAAAGAACACTTTACATT
The DNA here is from genome assembly GCA_021442155.1 of Cymbidium sinense. Classification (NCBI taxonomy): domain Eukaryota; kingdom Viridiplantae; phylum Streptophyta; class Magnoliopsida; order Asparagales; family Orchidaceae; genus Cymbidium; species Cymbidium sinense. Next base: position 352,231,233 of record CM038214.1, on the reverse strand, counting down.
GTGGATGGTTTCTTATAAAGTCTTTCAATCATATGTGGTTACATTGTTTATACAAGAACAAAGTGTAGGTACACTCGATTATGGGAGCCAACCAATATTCAAAGATGAAAGCCAAGATCAAGAGACTAGATACTATGCCATCGATGATCAATGATTGCATGGATATGCTAGGTGATGCCACCTGTCAAATACATATTATGGTCACCAATTAACACCCTACATCCTACATTATGGCCATTAAGTGTTAAGGCACACATAGTGGTTCCATTGATAAGGGTCATTGATTCATGATAAACTACATTTCCAAATGGGCAGTGATTTCTAAGAGGTCATATAAACATGTTCTATAATTTTAGAACCAAATTATATATGTATGAGTGTCTACAAATTATATTTGATAATAGTCCATTCTAGCATTGATTCAACTTTGTCAAGTCACAACATAGATTGGAGATATTCTACCATCAACTACCCAAGAAAATGGCTTAAAGCCTTCAACAAAACTCATCCAAATAAAGAAGAAACTGACAAGTACTTTGATAGTGGCATGAGTAGTTAGTCAAGCCTTGTGTCATAGAATGTAGAACTCAACTGCATTTTTTAGTGTATGGGTATAAAAGTTGACTCATGTCCAAAATGATTCTGATCAGGGTTCTAAAAGCAATGTTTCTTTCATCTTTATGAACCATCTTTATTTGATTATATCCAGATGAGCCATCCATGAAAGAGAAGATTGCATGAGATGAGGCAATGTCCACCATCAACTCTAGGATTGGTAGTGGAAATTCATCTTTTGGACATGCTTTATTTAAATCCATAAAATTGATGCATATATGAATTTGACCATTCTTTTTCTTAATTGGGATGATGCTGGCTAATGAGGTAAGGTATATTTCTTTCTAGATGAAGCAAGCATTGGTCAATTTCTTGACTTCAGAAATGACCTATTGTTCTATGTCTAATCGCATGTGTCTAGGAGCTTGCTTGATATGGTTAGGGTAGTCTCTATTGGTTTATGGACTGCTACATTAGAGCCAATCCAGCATCTCTTCATAACTCCATGGAAAGTGGTCCTTAAACTCACCAAATAGCCCAACTAAGTCATTGGTTTCAATTTCATTCAACAAAGAATTGATGTATCGCATGGATCTTCTTTAGTTCCTAAGTTGATTTCTTTGAGCTCGATGGTTGACTTAATCTCTTCTTCAAACTCGATAGTATCTTTAAAAAAATCATTTGGATCATCTAAAGTTTCTAAGCATAGCTCCTCATATGATTTAATGTGATTTGAAAAGAAATTATCAATTCCAAATGATTGGTGATGACTAAGTAGTAATCATCATCATCGATTGGAATCACTGCAACGAATATTAGTCTTAGTCTTGATTGAGAGCTTTTACATTTGTTCTTACATATTCTTTCGAAGTAGTCACCTGTGCTTTGACAAGTATGTGGGATTAACACTTTCTTTGCTAAATTATGAACACAAGGTAATTACCAATCAAAAGGTAATTCTATTAAATTTTATAGAATCATCCTCAAGTTCTACATCAACTTCTTGAATTGGAGATGATGCTTCCAAAGAACCTCTAAGTCTTCACACTGGATGACTTATGGGCTTCCTTAACTACCAAACCCTCGCCTTTTGAGAGGAAAGTGGGTTAGAGCAAGGTTCCCAGATGCCTAACTTATTCACATATAGACTTGGGATACACTTATGCTTTACTTTGGAGCTCTCTCATCTATCTAGCTCAAGTGTCATCTCCAAGAGAATCTACTACCGAGAAGAGTTGAGTGTGCTAAATATAAGACTCATCCCATGAACTAGATTCTAAGTACATGGATAGGTGTGTATTAGTAGACATATCTTCTATTGGCCAATAAGGAGATTTTCCACCCCGGACCTGCCTAAACTAGCCTCTTCATCTTCCGGTGGAGATCGTCATCCTACCCATATGTTCGAATGGAGTAACAAACTGGGTGGAATCTAATGTCGCCCACTTCCTCCTCCAAGTCTATTTTCGCTCCCTTTATTTTCTTTTTATTTTCTTTTTTTTCTCTTTTTCTTTTTTTCTTTTTTTCTTTTATTTCTAAACTTTGGCCAAGTTTATGAGAATAGACTTGTTGATTTTGAGGGAGGTAGTAAGTCATCATATATGCGACCTCATGAACTATAAATGGCTTGAGATCTCCTTTGACATAAATGATCCCACCTCTCAAAAACTTCATACACTGATGTAGAAATGATGGAACTATGATGTTCTCATGTATCCATGTTCTCCCAAACAAAGTGTTGAAAGATGTATTTGAGTCTATAATGTAAAACTTGGCTTCGGTCTTTCAATCATCTATCTCCAAGGGCAACACTATGGAGCCTAAGGCCTGTTGACCTCACTTTTGGAGTGTGGATTCAATCTTCTCATCTTAGACTTAGAAGTCTTTTAGACATTAAGACTTCCCTAGTCATAAGATTCTAACAATTGAAACACTTAACCTAAGCCTAAAGACTTAGAGGGTTAAACCATAAGATTAGGTTATGCCAAGGATTAGGATAATCCACCTACTATACAACCCAAATCCAATCCATGTTCACCTTCTCAAACCAAACCTCAAGTTCAATTCAAACATCAAATTCAAATCCAAATCCAAACCCAAATTCCAAAACCAAATGGTTGAAGCTTTGATCAAATTTGAAACCCTTCTAAGCCATATGACCTATCCCATGGACTTAGCCAAATATTAATCCAAATCAATCCAAAATCGATTTTCTCATAATCAATTTATATCTTCAATAATCCTCCTAAATATAAATCAAATCTATATTCAAATGATCAAAACTAAATCAACTAAATCAAATTATATCAAAACCCTACCTAAGCCATATGACCTATCCATGGACTTAGCAAAATCTTAATCCAAATCAAGTTAAAATCAATTAATTTTCTCCCAAATCTATCATATTTTCAATCATCTTCACAAATTTAAATGAAATATACATTTAAATGATCAAAACTAAATCAAACCAAATCAAAATCCAAACCTAAGCCAAATGACCTAACTCCATGGACTTAACCAAATTTCTTCATTCCAAAACCCAAATTCAATTTATTTTCTCATGAATCAATCATACCTTCAATCATATTCCCAAATATAGATAAAATCTATAATCATCAAGCTAAACCAAAATCAACCCAAGTCAAACCCAACCTAACCGTTTTGACTTGAAATGTTCAAATGAACCAAAACACATTTGAACCCAAGCTAATTGCAATTGAATTATATATCAATCCCAAATCCATATATAAAGTCAACTAAATCAAACTCAACCCAAAATGAAGCCAACTAACCCCAATTTGTCTACTTGACCCAAAGTGGCAAACTTGACCTAATTGAGCCAAGTTTTAATCCTACCCAAATTAGATTGAACCAAGCCCATCAAAACATCCCATCATGATTGATCACCCTAGGTTGATCAATTGTCACAAATTGGGTCAAACAAAGTCAACTTGGTCATTTTATAAGTCAACCACTTAACCTATATGAACTTAAACTAGCCAAATTGCAACCTAAGCCAAATCCCTTGAAACAAATGATTCATACCAAATCAAAATCAATATTTTAATATGACTTGACCTTCAATTGAGTCAAGCCAAACCCAATTGGCCCTCTTGACCCAAGTTGGCTCAAATTGATCTAAAAGATAAAAATGGGTCAAATCAAAATATAAACCAAATTGATTGCAACCAATGGTTCAAGTTCATTCTAAATTGATTTTTGAACTTGACCAAAGCCATGATTGGACCTAATTGAACCCAAAATTTAGCCCAATTGACCTAAATCCAAGTACCTAAATCAAACCAAATAAATTAATTGAAACCAATCAGATCAATTATCAACTTAACTCATTTGACCCAAATTCAAATGACCCAAAATCAAATCTAAGCCAAACTAAACCAAACCAATTGAACCAAAACATCCCAAAATGATCATATGAACTTGACCCAAATTGACCAATTGGTCAACTTGACCCAACCTAACCCAATTTGACCTAAATGAGTTAAATTGAGCCAAACTTAACCAAATCAACTCCAACTAACTTGAATTTTTGGCTAACCCATTTTTGTCTCATTTCAAATATGCTCAAATCAAATCCAATGCCAAATGATCATTCTACCCTTGGGTCAAGGGCATCACATGAGACAAATCACCCATGTAAGTGGTCATTTCCATTCCTTGGCCACTTGGTAATCTCCCAATGGTCCACCTAGGCACCTAGGACACTGCTCAACCTAATCCAAGGGGTGGTTGGGTTAGCCATGACCCATGGGAGGTGAAATCACCTCACCCTCCCTAGCAAGAAGCCAAACCATATCTCACCGTCTGATCAAGATGAAGGGGTGCGGGCCGGCGGCAGGGGGTGGGGGGATGTGGAGGGTATACACCCCCTCATTTCCACTCAAACACACATAAAAAGCATTCCTCAGTTCCTTAGCTACCCAAGAAAAGCTACTAGAACAATTTGCTAAGTTCCCAAGCTCATTCCTCAATCAGAAAATTCCATTCTTGTCCATCTTGAAATAAGACACTCTCATTTTTGACCTAACTTCCCCATTTCTCCATCAAACTCAAATTAACTTTGCACGCACCTTCCCTAGGCCTCATCGAGCAAGAACAAATCATCTCCCAAACTTCCCGAAATGAGGTGGGACTTCGATCATAGTCAAGCTCCAAATCATCAGTTAGTGGCCTTCTGAGCAAATGTTGAGGAATTGATCTAATTGATGCTCAATAGAGCTTCATCTCTGCTAGATGAAGCTTCTTCAATTGTTTGAGCTCCTAGTCTTGAGCTTTGGTGAGGTATGCTTCCAAAATAGATCCTAAGCTAAAAATGGGTTAGAGATTATTGAAGAAAACTTTTATATCATGTGATCTTGACCATTGGATCCCCTCTGATTGATGTCGTGAAGGTGTGGGATCCTTTTGGAGTTGATCCGAGCTCGGGTAAGCTCGAATCAAGTGAGAAATGGCAAATAAACTCCATTCTCCCTCACTCGCATGACGTTAGATCGCCTGTATGTTCCGCATGATCGAATGACGGTAGATTACTAGATCAATTTGATTTAATCTTATTAAGTTTAAGATTAATCATACCGATTATATCGATGGTGATGAGAAAGCACGTCCGTCGCCGCCACATAGGCGCTAAGTCGGATAAGTTTTATGTAGCCAATAATTGAGGTGCCATGGCAATTAATAGGATTAGTTTTAATTAGTTTAATTAATCATTTTAATGTTTGAAACTTCTAAAAATTTAAAAAATCATAAAGAAATAAAAAATGCAAATAAATACTAATTTTAAAGGTATTTTAGGAGAATTAATTAAAAAATGATCTTAAATAATTTTGAATAGTAATTAAGTTTAATTATAAAAATTAATTACAGTACTTTTTTTTAATTACTTGACAATTAATCCCAAATTTTTTGGGTTAATTTCATGGGTTACCCATGATTTTCTTAGGATTTATTGCTCACTTAATCAAAAAAATTACTAATTAAACCTTACCACTATTTTAAGTTAATTAATGATTAATTAATCATGAATAGTAATAATTGGTAATTAAGTTTATTAATCATTGTTTAACGTAAGTGAACTAAAGAATAAGGTTGGGACCCTTTAAGTTCATTTATGAAATAATTAATTAATTAATTAATTAATAAATCACTTAAATCTTTGAAATCTTGTGTTTAATAACTTTAGTTTAATGAAATTATGGTTAGTCCACATGTGTGGAAAACCATAAGATTAATTAAGTCCCATAATCTAATTAACCATTAATCATGAGCCAATTGCATTAGGCCCCTTTTATTTCTAGGATCATTGCAAGTTTATTTTCTATGCATATCATGTTGGCTCATAATTATTTACTTATTTACTTTAAGGTGACATTAGTAAGGGTAATTAATTCATCTAATTAAGGGCTCAACATAATTAACCCATTAAATCAATTTATTTAAATTTCTTTAAATTAAATAAAATCACTAATGTGGGAGTGGGTTTAAAATAGAAAGTGATGATTTCTCTTCTCCTCTTTAAATCAAATCAAATCCAAAACTTAATTAATATAGAAGCTTTAGTTTGCTTTAAATAATCTTATTTGATTTAATTGTACTTAAAAACTAGTTTGGTTGAATGAATCACATGCTTATATTAGATTGTCCTATTTCCAATCTTGTTAAATTTGGTATGTCATTTGAATTCATGCATCCATATTTACAAAACCAAGTAAAATAAAATGGATTACCTTTATGTAAGCTTGCATGTGTTGATTTAATTTAATATATGCATGGCTATTATTATTATCTAAATATATTTTTCAAAAGCTTATAAATGAATAATAATATGTGTTATGATGCTAGTTGTTAAATACATAAGAAATGCATGTGCTTATAGCTTAATTGTGTATGAATGTTGAGTTCTCTTTCCTCTATTCATGTATTGATTTATATAAGATTGAATGGTAATGGGTATATAGTCTAGACATCCAGAGACTTTAGCTAGCCCCAAGGAGGTCAATTGATTCTCCCTTCCCTTGTTTTTTTATTTGGTTGATGAAATCAAAAGAAGAAATGTTGAATGCATTAAAATTAAAAAAAAAAACCAAAAAACCCACCTAAAAAACCTAAACCATAAACCCTAAACCTAAACCCTAAACCCCTAAACCCTAAACTCACAAAACCTAAAAACCTAAAAGCAAACCTAAACCCCAACCCTAAACCACTAAACCCTATACCACAACCCCTAAACCCTAAAAAATCTAAACTTAAACCTAAAACTGAATAAATTAAAAATAAACCTAAACCTAAAACTACAATAAACCTAAAACCCTAAACCTAAGAATGGTTAGAACCTTGGCTAGGAACATCACCTTCAAACTCAGTTTAGATGCGATGGGGCAAATGGTTATCTAGTGGTGGGGATCCAAGAATCTTTGATATGGAGGTGGTGGTTGGAGCAGGATAGTGGAGGAAGGAGATTACAGGTGTGGCAAGAGAGAGATCAAGGATATGATGGTGGATCCCCTACTCAAGAGGTCATTAGTTTTGATAAACGAGAAACTAAGAGCATGATCGATGCTTATGGAATTGTGCATATAGTGACATGTATATCTATTTTTTGATTGCTCATTTTTTATCTATGTCTTAGAAAACTTGGTGTGTTATTTGGTAGATGAAATTGAAAAGAAGAAATGTTGAATCTGAATTTATTCTCTGTTAAAAAAAAACCATAAACCAAACTAAAACCTGCAACTTAAATCTAAAACCTAAACCATAAACCCTAAATCCTAAACCCTAAACCATAAACCCAAACCTAAAACCAAAAAACTCTAAAAAAACCCTAAAACAAAATATAAACCCAAATAAACTCTAAATCCTAAACAAACCCAAACAACCAAACTACCCTGACCTAAAAAACCCATAACCCTAAAACCTAAACCTAAAACCCTCCACTGACCCTACTGACTTACCTAACATCCCTACCCTAAATCTTAAACTGGGCCCTAAGGCACTGACCACTGGGCCTAAAAAGCTGGAAACCCAGGCCCTAATCTATAATAAACTTACCTGACCCTGGGCCTGATACCATCCACAAACCCTCTTCTGACCAACCCTGGGCTAAAATAACCATCCCAATAAAACTAATCTAAAGTTAAATAAATAAAACTATCTAAATAAATAAAATAAATAAAGCCTCTAAACATACTTAAAATAAAATTAAAAATAAAAGACTAAACTAAAATAAATAAACTTAAAAAATATATAATAAACCTAAAATAAAAACAAAATAAATAAAAAAAAATAAATAAAATAAACTTAAAATAAAATAAAACAAAACTAAATACCTAAATCTAAAAATAAACCTAAAAATAAATAAAAATAAAACCTAAACCCTATATAAAAATGATACTTAATAAATTAAAAGAAAATAAACTAAACCTAAAAATAAATACTAAATAAATAAACTTAAACTTAAACCTAAAATAAAAATTAAAACTAAATAAAATAAAATATACTAAAATAAACCTAAAAAAAGCTAAACCTAAAAAAAACTAAAACCTAAAAAAAGTAAATAAAATAAAACTAAACAAAAAATAAACATAAACCTAAACCTAAAAAAAAATAAATTAAAATAACCAACTAAATAAAATAAACCAAAATAATAAAAGATAAAAATAAAAATAAAGTAAATAAAATAACTAAAATTGACCTACTCGGTTTACTAATTTTTATTTAAACCCAATCATAAATAAACCTAAACCCAAATACCCTAAACCCTAAACCTAAAACTAACCTAAACCTTGTCACCTGAACTCCCAACTCTAAACCTAAACCTAAACCTAAACCACAACCAGGCCTACACCATAAATAATCCACCCCCCATTAAACCCAACCCTACTGACCACCTAAAATGACCACAGGCCCTGGGCCATCCCTAACATAAACCAAAACCACTACTCTGTCCTCCCTACCCACACCCTCTACCCAATGCTACACTACCACACGACATCTATTAAATAAAATCTAAAATAAAATAAATAAACCTAAACCTAAATAAAATAAAATAAAATAAAATCAAAACCTAAACCTAAGACCTAAACCTAAAATAAAATAAAATAAAATAAAATAAAATAAAATGTTGAAAACTAAACTATATTAAAAATAAAATAAACTTAAGAATAAAACCTAATAAAATAAAACTAAATAAAATAAAAATAAATTAAAGATGGAATCAAATAAACTAAATGAAAACCTAAAATGAACCTAAAAATAAACATAAAATAAATTAAAAAAAACTCTAAAAAAACTAAACCTAAAATAAAAAATAAAATAAACAATATACAACCTAAACCTAAACTAAAATAAATGAAACCTAAACCTAAACCAAAATAAAGTAAAACCTAAACTAAATAAAATAAAATAAAATGAAACCTAAACTTAAATTAAAAATAAAACTAAAAATAAACCTACATATAACCTAAGCCTAAAAATAAAATAAAAATAAACCTAAAGCCTAAAATAAAAATAAAACCTAAACCTAAAATAAAAGAAAAACTCAACTAAAAAAATAAACCTAAACCTAAACCAAACCTAAAAAAAATAAACTAAAATAAAACCTAAACTAAAATAAATAAACTTAAAATAAATAAACTAAACTAAATAAAAAAAAAAAAACCTAAATAAAAATAATAAATTAAATTAAATTAAGTAAATAGTAATTAAACTAAATATACTAAATACACTAAACTTATACTTAATTTATAAACCCTAATCCTAAACCTTAAACCCTAAAAGCATAAACCCTAAACCCTAAACCATACACCTAAACTAAACCCTACTCCACCTAACCCTAAACCCTAAACCCAAACCCCAAACCCTAAACCTAACCTAAAGTAACTAAATAAATTTAAAAATAAATCTAAACCCTAAAACCAAATAAATCTAAACCTAAACCTAAACAGAATGGCTGAACCCTGGCCTGTGAACATCATCACCAGCTCAGTCTAGATCAGGTGGAGGCAGAAGCGAGGGGTTATCATAGCGGTGGTGGGGGATCTGGAAGTGCTCATGGTTCTGATGGGAACTGGAGAAACTAAAGAATGCTCGATCTAATCAGTTGTTTATGGAACTATGTCTTTATAGTAGAGATGGTTCTAGTTAACTAGGGGTTTTGATTTGCTCTATGCATTCTAACTTTTGATCTATGTTGTCGATTATGTCTTGGAAAACTAGGTGTGTTACTTGGCTGATAAAATCAAAAAGAAGAAATGTTGAATCTGAATTTGTTCTCTATTAAAAAAACACAAAATACCCTAAACCCTAAACTAAAACTTGAACCCTAGACCAAAAAGCTCAACCCTAAACCCAAATATCTAAACCCTAAAACCACAAACCCTAAACCCTAAACCCTAACCCTAGAGCCATAAACCAAGGCCCTCTCAGTGCTTTACCCACCTGAGCAAATACTAGCCAAAATCAAAACTTAGGCCTGAAATAACCCAAAATATAAAGATTAAATAAATAAATAAAAAGAAAGAATAAAGAGAATAAAAGAATAAAAGCCTAAAGCCTAGGCCTAAAGGAGAGGAAAGATAAAAATAAAGAAAAAATAAAAAATAAAATAAACTAGATAAAATAAAATAAAAAACTAAAAAATAAAACCTAAATAAAATAAACCTAAAATAAATAAAATGAAACCAAATAAAACCTACCTGATCTAAAAAATAAAATAAATAAAACATATAAACTTAAAAACAAAACCTAAAATAAAATAAAATAAACCTAAACCTAAACTAAAATAAATAAACTTAAAAAACCTAAATAAACTAAACAAAATAAAAATAAATAAACTAAATAAACTAAACTAAAATAAAAAATAAACCTCAAATAAAATAAAACCTAAAACAAAATAAAATGTTTAAACCTAAACATAAAATAAAATAAACATATACATAAATAAAATATAAAACTAAAAATAAAAACTAAACCTAAACTAAACAAACCTCTAAAATAAACTAAAAATAAAATAAATAATATAAAATAAAATAAACTAAAACATAATAAAATAAATTAAATAAAACCATTTATTTAAAAGTAAAACCTAAAACCACTACCTACCCTAAGCCCTAAATATTAAACCCAAACCCTACCCTACCCTACCTTAAACTCTAAACCTCCATCCCTAAACTTAAAACAACCTCACCCTAAACCTAAACCCCAACCCTAAACACAAACCCTAAACCATAAAAGCTAAAAAACCTAAACTAAATAAAACCTCAAAGTAAAATAAATAAAAAATAAAACCTAAATAAAATAAAACTAAAATAAAAAATAAAAATTTAAACAAAAAAACTAAACCTAAACCTAAATGTAAAAAAATAATATAAAACAAACTAAACTAAATTAAATTAAATAAAACCTAAAGTAAACTAAAAATAAAATAAACCTAAAAAATCTAAAAATAATAAAAACTAAATGCAAAATAAAATAAAATAAACTTAAAATAAAAAATTAAAAACTAAATAAAAACCTAAATAAAAAAAATAACATTAAAGAAATCTAAAAATAAATAAAAAATAAAACCTAAACCCAAAACATAAAAAAAAAACTAAAATTAAAATAAACAAACCAAAATAAACCTAAACTAAAATAAAAAAATTAAAATAAACCTAAACCTAAACTGAAATAAACTAAACTAAAGCCTAAAGTAAATAAAATAAAATAAAAATAATAAACTAAACTTAAACTAATAAATAAAATCTAAAATAAACCTAAAAAACCTAAAAATAAAATAAAACCTAAACCTAAACTAAAATAAATAAAACCTAAACCACTAAAATAAAATAAAATAAATAACTAAACTAAAATAAACATAAACTTTGACCTAAACCTAAAAGTAAAAAAATTAAAGTAAAATAAAGAAACCTAAAATAAACTAACTAAACTAAATAAATAAACCAAAATAAAAAATAAAATAAAATTGATAAAATAAACTAAAAAAAATAATAAACCTGCTTTGATTTAAAAGATAAAACTAAACCCTAAATCTTAAACCCTACCACTCCTTAAACATCAAACTACCTAAAAAAACCCTACCTTCCCTAAAACTAAATCTGACTCTAAAAGTAACCAAATCTAAAACCCTAAATCTGGACCACTAAAATCCTAAATCTCTGGTTACCTAAACCCCAAGTTTAACACTAAACCACTAAACCCCTAAACCCACCCTAAACCCCACCTAAACCACAAATCGACCACCTAAAACCCAAACCCTACCATAAACATTATACACCCTAAAACCTAAATAATTAAACCTAAACTAAATAAAACATAAAAATAAGATAAATAAAAAACCTAAACATAAAATAAAATTAAATAACAATAAGACATAAAACTAAAAAAATCAAAACCTAAATAAAATAAAAAATAAAATAAAATAAACCTAAAATACAAAATAAAAAACTAAATCAAACATAAAAAAAAACTTAAAAAATAAAATAAATAGAACCTAAACCCTAAATTAAAATAAAAAGACCTAAACCTAAAATAAAATAAAATTAACCTAAACCTAAACTAAATAAAATAAACCTAAACTAAACTAAATAAAATAATAATAAACCTAAACCAAAATAAAAATAAAACCTAAAATTAAACCTAAAATAAAATAACATAAACCTGAAAAATAAAATAAAACTAAACTAAACTTAAACAAAAATAAAATAAACCAAAAAAAATAAAATCAAAATAAAACTCATCTAAAAATAACCAAAAAAAAAAAACTAAAATAAATATACCTAAAATAAATAAACTAAACTAAATAAAATAAAATAAACCTATAAAAAATAAATAAAATAAACTCAAATAAATAAAATTAAACTAAATAAACTTAAACCCACATGGTTTTTTTTTTAAAACCCTAAACCCTAAATCTACCCACCCTGCTGATAAACTGGGCTAACCTACTTTGCCTCCCTATCCAACCCTAAATCCAACCCTAAATCCACCCTAAACCCACTAAACTAAACTAATCCATAAATGCTCACTAAACCCTAAACCCTAAACTAACCTAAATCCATAAACCATAAAATGTAAACCCTAAAGCCTAAACTAAACCCTGTTACCCACCACCTAAACCCTAAACCTAAACCTAAACTACCAACCTAACACCTATACCACTAAACCCAAATAAACCTAAACCTAAACTAAACCACAGAATGGGTAGAACCTGATATCAGTCAACCAGCTGGTCAGGTCAGTGGTGGAGGCAAAGCGGGGCGGAGTTATCATAGTGGTGGTGGGGATCTGGAAGTGCTCATGGTTCGATGGGGCTGGAGAAACTAAAGAATGGTCGATCTAATATGTTTATGATATCTTTATAATAGAGATGGTTCTAGTTAACTAGGTTTTATTTTGCTCTATCGCTCTTTTCATCTATGTTGTCGCTTGTGTCTTAGAAAACTTGTGTTGGTTGATGAAATCAAAAAGAAGAAATGTTGAATCTAAATTTGTTCTCTATTAAAAAAACATTAAATACCCTAAACCCTAAACTAAAACTTGAACCCTAGACTAAAAAACCTTAACCCCAAAATCTAAACCCAAACCCTAAACCCTAAACCCTAAACCCAACCCTAAAAACCACAATCCTAAACTCCAACCCCAAATGATAAACCCACCCAAACCCCAAACCCTAAACCCTCACTTAACCCTAAACCTAAAATCTAAAAAAACCTAAACTAAATACCTAAAATTATAATAAATAAATAAACCTAAATAAAATTAAAATAAAGAAATAAAATAAAAACCTAAACCTAAAGCATTAAAGAAATAAAATAAAAATAAAATATAATTAAATAAAATAAATAAAAACTTAAACTAAACTAAAAATAAAACCTAAATAAAATAAAACTAAACCAAAATAAATAAAATGAAAACTAAATAAAACCTAAACCTAAAATCTAAACCTAGAAAATAAATAAATAAAGCCTACACCTTAAACTTAAAAAACTAAACTAAAAAAAAATAAAATAAACCTAAACCTAAACTAAAATAAACTAAATAAATAGACTTAAACCTAAAAAGATAAAATAAACTAAACACCTAAATCTTAAGCTAAAATAAAATAAAATAAATTAAAATAAACTTAAACATAAACTAAAATAAACCTATTAAAATAAAAACTAAAAAACAAAATAAAACTTAAACCTAAACCTAAAAATAAATAAACATATACCAAAAAAAATAAAATAAAATAAACTTAAAAATAAAGCAAAGATAAACCTAAAAAAAAATAAACTAAAGATAAAACCTAAACTAAAATAAATAAACTAAACTAAACAAAATAAAATATAAAATAATAATAAAATAAAATAAACTAAAATAAATAAAATAAACTAAATAAGCTAAACCTACCGGTTTTGAATTTAAAAAAAAGAAAAAAAACCTAACTGACCCTAAGCCCAAATCTATGCCTTAACCCACCCTACACTAAACAGTGAGACCCCAAACTGACCCTAAACCATAAACCCTAAACCTTAATCCTTAAAGCCTGACCTCAAACCCTAAACCCAAACACACCAAACCCTAAACCATAAAAGCTATAAACCGTTAAAGATAAAACGTAAAATAAATAAAAAACCTAAATAAAATAAAACTAAATAAAATAAAATTTAAACTAAAACCTACCAAACCTAAATGTAAAATAAAATAATATAAAACATTAAACTAAATTAAATTAAATAAAAGATTAAACTAAAAATAAAATAAACCTTAAAAAAAAACTAAATGCAAAATAAAAATAAAATAAACTTAAAATAAAATTTAAACTAAATAAAACCTAAACCTAAAAAATAACATTAAAGAAATCTAAAATAAATAAAAATAAAACTTAAACCCAAAACTAAAAAAGTTAAACTAAAATAAATAAAAAATAAACCTAAACTAAAATAAGCTAAATTAAATTAAATAAAACCTAAACCTAAACCTAAAATAAACTAAAAACCTAAAGTTAAAATAAAATAAAATAAAATAATAAAAAAACCTAAACTTAAACTAAAATAAAATCTAAAATAAACCTAAAACTAAACCTAAAAAATAAAATAAAAAACTAAAATAAAAATAAAACCAAAATAAAATAAAATAAAACTAAACTAAAAAATAAACATAAACTTTGACCAAAACCTAAATTAAAAAAAAAACTAAAGTAAAATAAAGAAACCTAAAATAAATAAACTAAACTAAACTAAAACAAAAATAAACCATAATAAAATAAAATAAATTGAATAAATAAAAAAATAAACTAAATAAACTAAATGTTAATTTTAAAAGACACTAAAACCTAAACCCTAAATCTTAAACCCTAAACACTAAATCTAAACCCTACCACAAACCCTAACCTAAACCCACCTTAAAACCTAGACTAAACTAACCCTGAGCCTCTCCTAAATCCTAATCCCAAGCCCCATCCCAAAATCCTAAGCTCATAAAACCCTAAAGCAAGTTTAAACATTAAACCCTGACCTACCCAGGCCCTAACCTAAAGCCACAGGCTCTAAACAACCTAAACCATATACTCTTACTCTACACCCTAAATTAAACTAAACTAAATAAAACCTAAAATAAGATATTAAAACCTAAACCTAAATAAAATTAAATATAAGAACATAAACAAACTAAAAAAATAAAAAACTTATATAAAATAAAATTAAAATAAAATAAACCTAAAATAAAATAACATAAATAAAACTAAATCAAATCTAAAAGATAAACTTAAAAGACATAAAATAAATAAGAAAACCTAAACCCTAAATTAAAAGAAAAAAAAAACTAAAACCTAAAATAAAAATAAATTAACCTTAACCTAAAAGATAAAATAAACTAAACCTACTAAACTAAATAAAATAAAATAAACTAAAATAAAACCTAAACCTAAACAAAATAAAACCTAAAATTAAACCTAAAATAAAACTTCAACATAAACCTAAAAATAAAATAAAACCTAAAAATAAACTTAAAAATAAAAAAAATAAACCTAAAAAAAAAAAAAATCAAAATCTAAAATAACCAAAATAAAACCTAAACTAAAATAAATATACCTAAAATAAATAAACTAAACTAAATAAAATAAAAATAAACCTAAATAAAAAATAAAAAATAAAATAAACTCAGATAATATAAATAAATAAACTTAAAACTAGTTTGTTTAATTCTCTAAAAAAAAACCCTAAACCTAAATCCTAACCATAAACCTAAAGCCATAAACCCTAATCTAAACCAGGCCCTAAATGACCCTGGGCCTGCTCTAACCAATCATACCACTAAACCACTCCACTACCTCTAAACTCTAACTCTGATCCATATCTTGTCCAAATCACTAAACCCCCAAAATACTAAACCCAAAACCAGTCCAAGCTAAACCTCCCATCTTAAACTGATCCACTAACCAAATCTACTGTGCCTACCCACCTAAACCAAAACCTGGGCCCTACCCTGGGCCTTAACCTCCCTGAGCCATAAAACCCTAAACCCTATAAACCCCAAGCCCTGTGATCACCCCAAACCCAAACCTAAATAAATAAAGACCTATAAAGATAAATAAAAAGCCCAAACCTAAATAAAATAAAATAAGATAAGATAAAATAAATTGAAACTAAAACCTAAACCTAAACTAAAAAAAAATAAATAAAATAAAAAATCAAAATAAACTAAAATAAAATAAAACCTAAACTAAACTAAAAAAATAAAAATCTTAAATATATTAAAAATTGAAAATAAAATAATCCTTAAATAAAAACTAAATGAAAACCTAAACCAAAGTTATAAACCTAAAAATAGATCCTAAAACTAAATACAAAATAAAACATAAACCGTAAACTTAAAAAAAAACATACACCAAGATTAAAAATAAAATAAACAAAATAGAAGGAACTTAAACCTAAACTAAAATAAACTAAACTAAAATAGATAAAACCTAAACCTAAACCTAAAATAAACTAAACATAACTAAATAACTAAAATAAACCTAAACCTAAACTAAAATAAATCCTAAAATAAACCTAAACTAAAAATTTATACCTTAAAAATAAATAAAATATAACCTAAAATAAAAAAATAAAATAAAATAAAACTTAACTAAAAATAAACCAAAACATAAACGTGGCTAAACTAAATAAAATAAAAGCTAAAATAAACCTAAACTTAAAATAAAAAATAAAACCTTAAACTAAACCTAAAATAAAAACCTAGAACATAAACCTAAAGAAATGAAATAGAAACCTAAACCTAAACCTAAAAATAAGAAATAAAATAAAAATAAATAAAATAAAATAAAATAGAAATGAACTAAAATCTAAACTAAACCTAAAAAAAATAAACAAAATAAAACCTAAACTAAAATAAAACCTAAAATTAATAAACTAAACATAAAAATAAAATAAAATAAACTCAAAAAAATAAAATAAAGTAAATAAACTTAAACCTCTTGGTTTGCTTAATTTTAAATAAAACCCTAAACCCTAAATCCTAAACCCTAAACATGCCCAAAACTAAACCCAACCCTAAACTTACAACTCCCTAAACCATAAACCTAAACAATAAACCATAAACTCTAAACCTAAACCCTGTGACCACACCCTAAAACCTAAACCCTAAATCCTGACCCAAACCACAACCCACTCTAAACCCTAAACCTTAAACCTACCTAAACCCTAAACCCAAACCCTAAACATTAAAACATATAACCCTAAACCCCAAACCCTAAACCCAAAACTAACCCAACCAAAACCCTAACCCTACACCCCAACCAGAATGGGGAACCCAACAGAACATTACCATCAACTAGGCTCAGTCTAGATCTGCCGGTGGAGGTGAAAGCGAAAGGAGATGGAGGGGGATCTGGAGGTGTTGGTGGATATGGAGGTGGTGGTTGGAGTAGTGGTTGTTATGGTGGTGGGAGGAGCAATGAAGGTTACAACCATGGTGGTGGAGAAAGGAGAGATTGAGGATATGATGGTGAATCTCACTACTAGATAGGTGAGGGTGGTTCTGATGGG
Source organism: Cymbidium sinense (assembly GCA_021442155.1). NCBI lineage: Eukaryota > Viridiplantae > Streptophyta > Magnoliopsida > Asparagales > Orchidaceae > Cymbidium > Cymbidium sinense. Next base: position 352,213,630 of record CM038214.1, on the reverse strand, counting down.
AACTGGATAAACTAAAAAATGATTGATCTGACTTGGTACTTATGGAACTGTGTCTTTATAATAGAGATTAGTCTACTTATCTTGAGCTTTTGATTTACTCTATGGGTGCTCATTTTGTTATCTATGTCATCGTTTGTGTCTTAGAAATCTTGGGGTGCTACTTGGTTGATGAAATTGAGAAGAAGTAATGTTGAATATGAATTTGTTTTCTATTAAAAAAAATCTTAAACCCTAAACCCTAAACTAAAACATAAACCTTAAACCTAAATCCTAAGCCATAAACCCTAAAACCTAAACACTAAAAACTCTAAACCTTAAATACTAAACCCTAAACCCAAAATCCTAAACACTAAAATTAAAACTTAAACCCTAAACTTAACATTTAAACCATAAATCATAATCCCTAAACCCTAAACCCTAAACACTAAAACTCTAAACCATAAATACTACCCACCCTAAACCACAAACCTAAATCTAACTCATAACCCTAAAACCCTCCACTACCAAACCTTAAACACTAAAATCCTAAACCCTAAACCTTAAAACCTATAACCCTAAACCTTAAATCCTAAACTAACCCTAAACTAACTATAAACCCTAAACCCTAAACTAAACCTAAACCCTAACCCTAAACCCTAAACCCTAAACCTTGAATAAAGATGTTATTAGGGGTAGATCTAATGATGACCAATCTAACATAGTTATGGTAGCTAAAGAAAATGTCTTCAAGAGACTTTACCTTGACTATTTGAGATTACCCTAAATCCTAACCCTAAATTGAATTATAATACAATATCTATATGAGCATGTAGTGATGTGTTTTAAGATGTTATATGATGTTTTGAAATGTTTTAGTATATTATGGTATTGTTCCCTATAGTCTATATCAATATAAATCATAAAATACTGATTTAATAAATTAGATGATGAAATTTGTTAAATTCAAAGTGGGAATTAAGTTGTAGTACCAAAGGTGTGTTATGCCACTTGTTGTCTAAAAAGTAAGATTTTATGTTCAAAATAAATATTATATGTTGTAGCATAGTATAGCATCATATATCATAATATATTATTCAATACATTTTAAATTCTTTTAGTATTTTACAATTATGCAGTCGAGCCTATGATATCAATATTTATAAAAATGTTGATTTAGACTTTAAAATGGTGGAATTTGGCCAAATTCATGATAGGTAGAGCATGGCATCATAATATATTATTTCAATTTAAAATATGTAAGTGATATGAAAAAAATATATAGTTTTTTTTTGTTTAGACTAATTTTATGATTTTTTTATCTAAAGCAATCCCTCATGATGTGATATGCAATATAATATAATATAAAATGTTATATTGTATTATATTATAGGATGACATAACATGGTGTAGCATCATGCATTATAGCATACTATTGTGTATTACTACTTGTTGTTTAGCATATTTTTTGTTTGTTATAGTATGATGTACTAGACTTTGTCTTGGTATAATTCATAAAAATCTTGATTTATAGGCTAAGATATTGGGATTTTTCCAAATTTAAGGTAAGCTTTAGGGAACATCATTAGGGGTGTGCTATGGTGTGTCATTTAATCAAAATAATGGAATTTTACATCCAAAATAAATGTTCATTTTTCAACCAAATTTTATAAATTTTTTGTTTAAAGTAATTCATTTTAAGGTGCTATATATTATATGAAAGTATATTAAAATATAATGTACATAACAATAAAACTTTAGATATATATATGAGTGTGGTGGTGCGTTACTAAATGTTATTGAACATTTTAGTATGTTTTACTTTTGTTATAATACATTGGGTCAAAACTCAAAAAAATGTTAATTTAAAGGTTGAGATGGAAGAATTTGGCCAAATTCATGGCACACACCAAGAAGCAACACCAAAATTATGCTATTTTGTACCATTTCTAATAGAAAAATAACAATTTTACATCCAAAATGAACATTATTCATATCTTGAGAAAATTTTGTTATTTGTTCCTTTTAAGTGATTCTAATGAGGTGTACTATTAGACAATATATTATATTATAGAAATTTATAATATAACATCATATATTATAATATAATATAGTGTGTTAATTCACACTATAATATGTTTATCATGATATTGTATAGTTAGTTTGAGATTGCACCATCACAAATCATAAAATGTTAATTACATGGTTAAGATGATGTAATTTGAATGAATACATTGTTACGCTTTTTGTTGCAGCATTAAAGGTGTACATAAGTGAAAAAAATAAGATTTGCTGAGAATTCCATGTCAAAGACATAGAGGGAGATATGCTAAGGGATCAAACATGCATTGGACATGACATGTGAGGGGTCTATGTTGAGGGCATAAAAGAGGAAAATCTATTGGTGATAAGGTTTGAATTTGATTTGATTATATGATTTATGGAAAAAAGATCTGTTGGGGAAAAAATATATAATCCACTTGAATTTGATTTGTTTGTTTGAATTATTTATATATGATTTGGGGCTCCACCAGGATGAAGGGTATAATATAACTCCATTGAGGAAAATTAGATTGGGTTTATTTAATCTAAGTTAATGTATGGACCCTGTGATTGTGTGATGGACCCACTGAGAAGGAGCTATATTAGCCTTGACCTACCCCAAGTTCACAAATCAAAAGGGATAGTCTACCAATTGAGGGGTAGGGCTAGCCAACCTAAGGGGTTGCCTTTTGGTGTGCAATGGCCATGCTAAGAAGAAGGCATAGCAGACTTACATCTTTCAAAGCAAGGAACAACCATTGGGGTGACCTATTGGATGCACAATAAATTGAACGACTGGGGCATTCTTGAGTGAATGTCATTGGGACTTACGTCAACACAAAAGTAGTCAGCATTAATTTTATCTTAATTTCATGTGATTTGATATGGTTTATTTGGTTTAGTTTGATTTTTAATTGAGAGAATATATGCTGGGGATGTGAGCTCAATCAAATTTGATAGATTTAATTTTAGGACCATGTCAGTGTGCGATGGACCCACTGAGAAGGGGCAATATCAGACTTATCCTACCTTAGATTTATAAACCCAAAGGGATAGTCTACTGGTCATGGGGTAGAGCTTGCTAACCTAAGGGGTTGCCTTTCGATGTGTAATGGCTATGGAAGGAAGAAGGCGTAATAGATTTACATCTTCTAAAAGCAGAACAATCCTTTGGGGTGACCTATTGGTAGCACAACAAATCAAACTCGACTTAGAGGTGACTACAGAGTGAATGATGTTGGGGACTTATATTAACTCAAGAGTAGTTAGGCGATTCCTATAGATAGTTTTGCTGACACTGCCCTAAAGATAGGATGCCTACTTGGGAAAAGGTACCATTAGGGTGTCCTCTAATCCACAAGTGAATATATATTTTGTTTATATATTTATGTGGACCATGTTGGTGTGTGAGGACCACACTGAGAAGGGGCTATGTCGGCCTTAACCTATCTCAGATTTACTGGACCAAGAAAGAATCTGCACATCCACAAAATAGATTCTCCAACCATAACGGTGGTTTCTAGGAATGGGGAATTGTCCAATTCGATAGTAACCCATTTAGTGTCTAAAATGCAAGGATGTGATCCAAATATAGTGCCCATGAGATAAGGTGTTGCTAGGGGCATTCTCTTGAACCCTAAAAATCCTATAGGTGTGCGATGGCCAACTCAAGGGCAAAGCATAGCAGACTTATATCTACCATGAGTGGGGTATCCTGAAATGCAAGAACCAACAAACCTAAGGTGTATTCATCAACATGAGTGGTGTATTCATCAGCATAGTGATAACCAACCAACCTAAGGTGCCCATCAGTGCACAACAATCAATCTAGAAAGAAAGCATGTAGGCTTACAACTTTTTGAGTGGAACAAATCATCTAGATAGTCTATCATTGGTGGGCAAATGCTATATGACCTAGAGTGACTACTAAGTGAGCAAAGGAAGGGGACTAGACTTGAAGCGGTCAAAGAGAAGGAGCCACTAGGAGACTTATCCTAAATGTTAAATATACCACCTAGTCGGTGCACAAGGCTAATCCAAGAAGAAAGTAGCAAACTCACATCCTCTTAAATGAAGCCAACATGAGGGTAGCTTACACCATGATGGGCTACCAAATAAGGAAGGTGTGCGGTGTCCAAGTAAAGAAGGAAAGTATGGACTAACATCCTCCAAAGCATGAAAACCATTAGCACACTAGTAGGTACGTCACCCGAGTTAGAGCATCTGAGTGAGTGTGGAGGTTATCTCAACTGAGTAGATAAAGATATGTGTTTATTTTATATGTTTGCTTGTAGTTTATGTTTGTGTTGTGTCGATAAAGGATAGGATACTACTTGAGTTCCTTACTCCTACCCTAAATCCAACATTGTGGATTCACAAACAAGAATACTTTCAACATGGATGAGATTGAATTTGAAATGGAATTTTTATTGATGATAATTATTTTCAAACATGATTTATAATATTTCTTTAAGTAGAGCCCATTGATTGAAAGCATTGGGTGCTCTCCCTTATGATTAATATGCTGACAAGATCCTCCTTGGTAGGCCTTCTCTATGGAAAAGGGCCTTTGTGGGTTCAAACATGCCTCATCTTACGATGGGCAACAATTGTCTCAATAAAATTAAAATAAGCTCTCTACTTGAAAAGCTCTAGGATAGAATAACTTGTTGTGAGTTTGAATCATTTTAGCTTTGTACAATTAGAGGTTTTGGCATGCCCATAAATGTCTCTCCTGTAAACCTTAGAGCTCTTCTAACTCCAATGTGGCATTCTGCTCAGTTGTGATCTTGCTACCCAAAGCTATCCTTAGTGATGGGTGTTGGACTTCTAATAGTAGAATGGCTTCAGACACATATAATATGGAGAAAGGAGTAAACTGAGTTGGAGTTCTATATGTGGCATGGTAGGCCCACAAGCTTCAACTAAATTCATGCCACTATCATGTTGTTGGTGTCTTCTTCATATTTGAATGAGAGTTTTGAAGGCTTACGCTGTGTTTGCCCTCAAGTAGTTGATGGAAGAAGATCTCCAATCTATGTTGTGTCTCTGGAAAAAGTTGTTGATCTTGGTGATCTTGAATGTAGTATCATAATCAGATATAATTTATTGAGGCACTTCGAACCTATATACGATATGATTCCTAAAAAATTGTAGCACATGCTGAGCTATGACCTCTCTGAGCATAATCGCCTTCATGCATTTGGAAAAGTAGTCAGTAGCAACTTAGATGAATCGATGACCTTTGGAAAAGGAGGATCAATCAGACCCACTATGTCGATACCCCAACACTCGAATGGCGATGAGGCCAATGTAGAATGAAGAACGTTGGGTGGTTTGTGTAGGATGAAACTGTGTATTTGACATTGGTGGCATCGCCTAGCCATTTCCACCCAATCAATGATCATCAATGGCTAGTAGTATCCAAGTCTCTTGATCTTGGGTGTCATCTTCAGACCAGAATGGTTGGCTCCACATAGTCCTGAGTGTACCTCGATCATGATCTTATGGGCTTCATGCTAATCTAAACAATGTAACCACATATGATCGAAAGACTGCACGTACAAGACACCATCCACAAGAGCATAGGAAAGTGCTCTCAACTTCATCTGATGGGCTTGGGACTTCTCTTGAGGTAGTTTTCCTTTATTTAAGTAATCCATGAATGGTTGCCTCCAATCTAACTCTTTGTCTTTCTTGGAAATAGCAACCTCTCTTTGAAGAGAGTACTTTTTTTATGAGTTCTCAATAAGGGATAAGACTTGTCTATTTTGGACCTTTATTGATATGGACTCATCCTAAATATGCCAACTCCTTGGAAAGATTGCTAAAGCATATGCTGACATTCTCTTATCGAGGAATCTTATAAATGGTAACCTTTGGGATTTGGGCCAATAACTCCATGGTGTACTTATGGTAGTGATGGAGCTTGGGCTTTAAAACCTTATAGGACCCAGCGATGTGGTTAATAACTAGAATCCTAAGATGTTGATGTTCGGATGCTTAGAGTAACAACTAACTCCAGACCGTCAATCAGAGCCTCTTATTCAGCTTTATTGTTGGGGCAAGAATTGGATAGATGATATGATCTCATCAGTTCGTCTGAGTTAAGAGAAATTCTTACCCCTATTTTTCTTGGAATAGTAGATTATGGTTCTCCTCCTCTTTGAGAAGAAGATGCACCATCAAAGTACATCTCCCAGTGGTGAATGCTAGTATCCCCTAAGTTCATGATTTATTCATCGGGGAGATCATCACTAAATAGAGAATCAACAAGAAGTGAGTGTGCTCTGAAATCTAGCATTTGTCCTTTCCCGAGGAATGCGAAGGTAATGTCAAATTGTGAGAGGATCATCATGTGGTGCCAACCATCGGATAGCATTATACCATGTCATGCGATATTGCAGTGGATTGATGCTAGAGATTAAGTTGACCTTATGAGGAAGCATGTAGTGATGTAGCTTTTAGGATGTAAAGATTAAAGTTAGGCAATGCTTTTCAAAGAGTGGATAATTAGCCTCAGTAGGGATTCGATGATAGTTGAGGTAGTAGAGTGTGTTATCCTTCCCTTTGTCATTAGCTTGGGTCAACAAAGCACCACGAGTCATCTAATTGATAGTGTAAAGTATGAGTGGCTTGAGATAGAGCTGCTAGAACTATATGTTTGTCGGATGAATGAGTTTGTCAAGATTTGAGTCATAGCATCTTTGGTAAGTAACAGCATTTTATGGTTGAATAACATGACCTTATAAATAGATTTCGATGGGGTTCTAAAAGTAGTGTTTCTTTCATCTTGAGGGCATCTTTATTTGGTTATATCTAGATGATCCACCCATGAAAGAGAAGACTGCATGAGATGAGGCAATGTTCAACATTAGCTTTGAGATTGGTAGTGGAAATTTGTATTTTGGAAATGTTTTATTTAAATCCCTAAAATTGATGTATATGTGAATTTGGCCATTATTTTTCTTAACTAGGACAACACTGGCTAACCAGGTAGGGTATTTTTCTTCTTGGATGAAAAGTCGATCAATTTCTTGACTTCAAAATGACCTATTATTTTATGTCTAATTGCATGCATCTAGTAGCTTGCTTGATAGGGTTAGAAGTAGGCTTTATTTCTAGTTTATGAAATTTCGTTAGTAGTCAATCCAGCATCTCTTCATAACTCCATGCAAACCAGTCCTTAAACTCAGTCAATAATTTAACTAAGTCATTGGTTTTAATTTCATTCACCAAAGAACGAATGTATGTCAGTAGGTCTTCTTCAATTCAGAAGTTGACATCCTTGAGCTCATCGATGGTTGACTTGAGCTCTTCTTCAAACTCTGGTGGTGCATCTTTGACTTCAAAATCATCGATCATCTAAAGTTTCTAAGCACGCTCTCATATGATTTAAGGTGATTTGAAAAGAACCTGTCAGATTCCAAATGATTGGTGATGACTAAGCAGTAATCATCATCATCGACTAGACATACTATACTGAATCCTAGTCCTGGTCTTGATTGAGAGCTTTTGCATTTGTTCTTCCATATTCTTTCAATGTAGTGTGACCTATGCTTTGACCAAGTATGTGGGATTAACACTTTCTTTGCTAAATTATGAAAATAAGGCAAGTACCAATCAAAAGGTAATTTTATTAAATCTTTATATGAATCATCCTCAAGTTTTACAATAACTTCTTGACTTGAAGACGATGCTCCCAAAAAGAACCTCTAATCTTCACACCTGTGGTTGACTTAAGGGATTCCTTAACTACCAAACTCTCAGCTTTTTGAGAGGAAAGTGGGGTTAGAGCTAAGGCTCCCAACTGATGCCAAACTGTTTCACATATAGGTTTAGATACACTTATGCTTTTCTTTGGAGCGATCTTTGTGCTATCACTCAAGTGTCACCTCCAAGGGAATCTACTCGAGAAGAGCTAGTTGGTGCTAACTATAAGACTCATCCTATGAACTAGATTCTAAGTCTATATGGATAGCAGGTGTACTCTTAGTAGCTGTGACATATTTTCTATTGGGTGGCTAATAAAAAGATTTTCCACCCATACGACTACCTCTGAACTGGCCTCTTCCTCTACTTTGTGGAGGTCTGACCGTCCTACTCATTTGTTTAAATAGAGTAATGAACTGTGAGTGGAATCTAATGTTAGACCCACTTCCTCCTCAAGTCTATTTTTCTCCCTTTTATTTTCTTTTTATTTTCTCTTTTCTCTTCTTTTTTTTCTCTTTATTTTTCTTTTCCTTTTTATTTTTCTTTTATTTTCTCTTTTATTTTTTCTTTTCTCTTTCTTTTATTTTTCTTTTCCTTTTTTTGTTTTTTTAAATTTTGCCAAGTTCATGAGAATAGACTTGTTGATTTTGAGGGAGGTAGTAAGTCGCATCCTCATATATGCCAACCTTTTGAACTGTAAATGTCTTGAGATCTCCTTTGACATAGTAGATGAACCCACCTCTCACAAACTTTATATATTGATGTAAAGAGGATGGAACTATATTGGTCTCATGAATCCATGGTCTCCCAAATAAAGCATTGAAAAAATTTATCTAAGTTTATAATGTGAACCTTCATTTCAATCATCTATCTCTAAGGGCAACACTATGGAGCCTAAGGCACTGACCTTACTTTGAGTGAATTCAATCTTCTCATTTTAGACTTAGGAGTCTTCTCGACATTAAAACTTCCTTACTCATAAGACACTTCTATCAATTAGGTAAACACTTAACTGCCTAAAGACTTAAAGGGTTAACCATAGGATTAAGTTGTGATTAAGATAATCCACCTACCTACAACCCAAATCCAATCCATGTTCACCATCTCCAATCAAACCTCAAGTTCAATTCAAACATCAAATTCAAATCCAAATCCAAACCAAAATTCAAAAACTAAATGATTGAAATCCATGATCAAACCCAAACATGAAACCCTTCCTAAGTCATATGACCTATCCCATGGACTTAGCCAAATCTTAATCCAAATCAATCCAAAATCAATTGATTTTCTCATAATCAATTTTATCTTCAATCATCTTCCTAAATATAAATCAAATCCATATTCAAATGAACAAAACTAAATCAAACTAAATCAAAACCCTTCTAAAGCCATATGACCTATCCATGGACTTAGCCAAATCTTAATCCAAATCAAGTCAAACTCATTTATTTTCTCTCAATCAATCTTATTTTCAATCATCTTCATAAAATTTAAATGAGATATACATTTAAATCATCAAAACTTAATCAAACCAAATAAATCAAACTAAGCACATGACCCAACTCCATGGACTTTGTCAAATTCTTTCATTTAGAACCCAAATTCAATTGATTTTCTCATGAATCAAACCATACCTTCAATCATATTCACAAATATAAATGAAATCTATAATCATGAAGCCAAACCAAAATCAACTCAAGTCAAACCCAACTTAACACTTTTGGTTGAAATGTTCAAATGAACCAAAACCCATTTGAACCCAAGCAAATTACAATTGAATTTATATATCAATTACAAATCCATATATAAACTCAACTAAATAAAACTCAACCCAAAATCAAGCAGACTAAACCCAATTGGTCCACTTGATCCAAATTAGCCAATCCGACTTATTTGAGCCAAGTTCTAATCTTACCCAAATTGGATTGAACCAAGCCCATCAAAACTTCCCATCATGATTGTTGATCATACTAAGTTGATCAATTATCACAAATTTGATCAAACCAAGTCAACTTGGTAATTTGACCAAGTCAACCCCTTAACCCATATGAACCCAAACTAGCCAAATTACAACCTATGCCAAATCCTTGAAATTATTATTCATACCAAATCAAAATCAATATTTGAATATGACTTGACCTTCAATTAAGTCAAACCAAACCTGGCCCTCTTGACCCAAGTTGACCCAAATTGACCTAAAGAACCAAATTGGATCAAATCAAAATATAAATCAAATTGATTGCAACCAATGGGTCAAGTTCATTCCAAATTGATTGTTGAACTTGACCAAAGCAATGATTGGACCAATTGAACCCAATTGACTACTTAGCCCAAATTTGCATAAAGGTTCAAGTTGGCCTAAATCAAAACCAAGTCCAAATTAATTGAAACCAAAGCATACAATCATTTTCAATTGGTAAACTAAACCCAAACCAACACCCTAGCTAATTTGGCCAAGTTAGTCAAATTGATCAACTTAACCCATTTGACCCAAATGAATTCAAATGAGCCAAAATCAAATCTAAGCCAAACTAAACCAATTGAACCAAAATATCCCAAATGATCATATGAACTTGACCCTTGGTTTGAATTTGACCAATTGGTCAACTTGACTTAAACTAATCCAATTTGACCTAAATGAGTCAAATTGAGCCAAACCTAATCCAATCAACTCCAATTGACTTGAAATTTGGGCTAACCAACTTTTGGCTCATTTCAAATCTGCTCAAATCAAATCTAAAGCTAAATGATCATTCTACCCTTGGGTCAAGGGCATCACATGAGACAAATCACCCATGTAAGTGGTCATTTCCTTTCCTTGGACACTTGGTACTCTCCCAATAGTCCACACAGGCACAAGACAGCCCAACTTGACCCAAGGGGTGGTTGGGTTAGCCATCACCCATGGATCATGAAATAAAAACTAAAATAAAATAAAACCTAAAAATAAAATTAAATAAAATGAAACAAAACCTAAACTAAACTAAAAAAATAAAATAAACCTAAAAATAAAAAACCTAAATAAAATAAAAACTAAAAATAAAATAAAAATAAAGTAAAACTAAACCTAAAAATAAAATAAAAAATAAATCTAAACCCTAAACTAAAAAAAAACAAAACCTAAAATAAACATAAAACTAAAATAAATAAAACCTAAACCAAAACCTAAAATAAACTAAACTTAAACCTTAAACTAAATAAAATAAATTAAACTAAAACAATCTTAAACCTAATTAAAACCTAAAACATAAACCTTAAAAAAGAAATAAAACCTAAACTAAACTAATCCAAAAAATTAAAATAAAACTAAACTCAAAGTAGTATAAACCTAAACCTAAACCTAAAATAAACTAAAAGAACAAAAAAATAAATAAATTAAACTAAATAAAATAAAAATAAAATAAATTAAAATAAATTAAAAAATAAACTAAATAAACTAAGGCTAAACCCTAGGTTTATTTAATCTTTTAAAAAAAACTTTGAACCATAAACCCTAATCCTAAATCCTAGGATGAAACCCTAAAATAAAAACCCAACCAAACCCTAAACCAAACTATATGGACCACCCAAAACAAACCCAACCACAACCTAACCACAAACCCTAAAAACTAACTAAACCCTAGCCAAAGCTAAAAATTAAAGCCTGGAACTACCTTAAGCAAACCCTAAACCTTAAGCAGGCATTAATCCACTCCACACAAAATCTAAATCCTAACTCCCAACCCTGACCTTAAACCAAATCCTAAACCAAAACTAAACTAAACTGAATAAATTAAATGAAAAAAATTAATCTAAATAAAAAAAAATGAGCTAATGAGGTAAAAGACAAATAATATATACTTGGGTTTAAATTTTTTTAAACCCTATAAAACTAAACCCAGGCACTAAGTGAGACTAACTGAGCCTCCCTCCTAAACTTAAAAGGCCCTAACTAATCTACTCAATCACATTAACAAGTCCTGACTACCCTGAGTACACTCTGAGGCTCCAATCTAATTTGACCTACCTGGGCCCTGGGCCCTAGCCCTAAACTAAACTACCTCCCTAACCTAAAACTAACCACAACCACTAACTAAATCTTCTAAACTGCCACAAAATAATAATCCAGGCTCTAACTGGCTGACTAAACTGCAGACCTAAAGCTCACTAACCCTAGCCTAAACCTAGTCCTGACCTGCCCTGGGCCAACCACAATCTAGGCCTAAAACTAAATATTAATGAAATCACTAAATAAAAAATAATGTGAAATTAAAGGTACTAAATAAATTAACAACCAGTACTGCCGGGTTTGTTTATTTTCTAAATACCTAAACTTTACTCATAAATAAACTCCCAGGCCACAATCACCTTAATCACAATCCTACTAAATCCAATCTACCTCTAATACATAAGCTAATATCATGATGACCTAAATACACCCTGGGTTAAACCACAAGAATACTGGATTGTGGGTCCAAATAACTAAACTAACCTAAAAAAAAATACCCTAAAACTTTACATAACCACAAACTGTAAACCTGATATCCTGGTGACCTAAACCTAAGTAACCCTGACCCTAAACATTAAACCAAGCTAACACTACCAAAAATAACCATCTAAAACCTGACCCAAATCCTGAGCCTAAAATATAAAAACCACACAAACCTAAACCCAAATATGAAACATAAAAAGCTCAGCCTAAACTAAATACCTTAAAATAAAAATAATTAATAAACACCTAAATAAAATAATTAAAACATTAATTGAACAACAAAATAAAATCAATAAATAAAATTTAACCTAAATAAAATAAAAAATAAAACATAACCTAAAATAAAATAAAATAAAATAATAAATAAAAATAAAATAAATGAAACCTAAATTAAACTAAAATAAAATAAAAAAGATAAAAGACATAAATAAAATAAAACTAAAATTAAATTAAAATAATATAAACTTAAAATAAAATAAAATAAGAACTAAAATAAATCTTAAAAATAAACCTTAAAATAAAACTTAAAATAAATAAAAATAAAACTTAAACCTAAAATAAAATAAAATAAACAAAACAAAATAAACCTAAACTAAACTAAAATAAAATAAACTAAAATAAATAAAACCTAAACTAAACTTATAAACTTAATAAAATAAAATAAACTAAAATAAACCTAAACAAAATAAAATAATATAAAGTAAAATAAACCTAAAACTAAACTAAAAATAAAACCTAAAAATAATCCTAAAATAAAACCTAAAACCTAAACCTAAAAATAAAATAAAACCTAAACTTAAACCTAAAAGAAAAATAAAACCTAAACTAAAAAAATAAAATAAGAATAAAACTCAACTAAAAATTAAACCTAAACCTAAAAAATAAACTAAAATAAAAAAATTAAACTAAAATTAATAAACCTAAAATAAATAAATTAAACAAAATAAAGAAGCAGCAAAATAAAAATAAAAAATAAAATAGACTAAAATAAATAAAAAATAAAATAAATTAAATAAACATAAACATACTAGTTTACTTAAATAATAATAAAAAAACATAAACCTTAAATCCTACACCTAAACCCTAAACCTACAACCCTAAGCTAATAAACCACTGGAAACCTTAAACCCAACCCTAAAAGCATAAACCCACCCTAAACCCTAAACCCTAAACCCCAAACCCTAAACCAAAACCTAAAGTAACTAAAATACATTAAAAATAAACCTAAACCCTAAAACCTAATAAACCTAAACCCTAAAAATGGCAAAACCTTGATGGCAGGCTCAATCTAGATCTGGTGGTGGAGGCAGGCGAGAGGTTCAGGTTATTAGGTGGTGTGGGGATCAGAGGTCTTTGGTGGATATGAAGATGGTGGTTGTAGTAGTGGTGGATGTCAAGCTTGGAGGCATTATAAAGGTCACCGTGGTGGTGGTGGTGGAGCGAGAGATTGTGGATATGATGGTGGATCCTTCTACTTGAGAGGTTAGGGCAGTTCTGATGAAAACTAGAGAAATTAAAGAACAACCCATTCGATCTACTGCTTAAGGAACTATGTGTTTACAATAGAGATGGTTCTAGTTATCTAAGGTTTTGATTTGCTCTATGTGTGTTCATTTTTTATCTATGTCATCGCTTGTGTCTTAGAAAACTTGGTGTGTTACTTGGTTGATGAAATTAAAAAGAAGAAATGTTGTATCTTAATTTCATCTCTGTTAATAAAAAAACCAAAAATCCTAAAACTTGAATTGAAACCTAAACCCTAAACCCAAAAGCCTAAACCTTAAATCTTAAACCCTAAACTCTAAAAACCCTAAACTCTAAGCCCTAAATCTTAAACTCTAAACCCTAAAACCCTAAACCCTAACCTAAAATCCTCCTTGCCTTCCCCACACTCAAACCTAATAAAACCCAACAAACCTCACCATATGTACCTAGCTGACCCTAAACCCCAGGCCCAAACCCTCCCAGATCACCCACTACTAGGCCTTAGAACCACTGGCCAGATGTTAACTCTAAAGGCTGAATAATGGGCCCTCTGACCTGGGCACACCTGGGCCCTAGGCCCTGAGGCAAGACCTTGAACCCTGAGCTCTAACCAGGCCCAGGCTGAGCCTGGGCCCTGAGCCACTGATAACCTGACTAAAAAAAGATCCTGGAATCCACAGCCTAATGATCCTGGGCCCTGGGCAGGCTGGGCCTGGGCCTGGCTAAACTAATGACCTGGAGTCATGCTAAATCTGGGCCCTAAACCTGGTTGGAGTCAGGCTAAATATGACCCAAACTAGGCCAAACTCTGAGCGTTTGGGCCCTCTGACCTTTGATAAAAAATTTGACACCTGACCCACCCTGGGCATAACTGGGCCACAGGCCCACCATAACTGACCTCCTGGGCCAATCCTGGGCCCAAACTATGACCTGGGCCCTCTAAACCAACGACATAAAAGCCTCACTAAACCAATAAAATAAATAATTAAATGAGTTAAACATAAACTAATTTAAACCAATAAATCAATAAATAAATTTAACCTAAATAAAATAAAATAAAAAACCTAACCTAAAAATAAAATAAAATAAAATAATAATAATAAACTAAAATAAAATGAAACCTAAATTAAACTAAAAAATAAAATAAACCAAAGAATAAAAGACATAAATAAAAATAAAAACTAAAATTAAATTAAAAATAATATAAACTTAAAATAAAATAAAATAAGAACTAAAAAATAAATCTTAAAAATAAACCTTAAAATAAAACTTAAAATAAATAAAAAATAAAACTTAAACCTAAAATAAAAATAAAATAAACAAAAAATAAACTAAACCTAAACTAAAATAAAATAAACTAAAATAAATAAAACCTAAACTAAACTTATAAACTTAATAAAATAAAATAAACTAAAATAAACCTAAACAAAATAAAATAATATAAAGTAAAAATAAACCTAAAACTAAACTAAAAAATAAAACCTAAAAATAATCCTAAAATAAAAACCTAAAACCTAAACCTAAAAAATAAAATAAAAACCTAAACTTAAACCTAAAAAGAAAAAATAAAACCTAAACCTAAAAAATAAAATAAGAATAAAACTCAACTAAAAATTAAACCTAAACCTAAAAAATAAACTAAAATAAAAAAATTAAACTAAAATTAATAAACCTAAAATAAATAAATTAAACAAAATAAAGAAGCAGCAAAATAAAAATAAAAAATAAAATAGACTAAAATAAATAAAAAATAAACCAAATAAATTAAATAAACATAAACATACTAGTTTACTTAAATAATAATAAAAAAACATAAACCTTAAATCCTACACCCTAAACCCTAAACCTACAACCCTAAACTGATAACCCTAAACCCTAAACTGTAAACCTTAAACCCTAAACCCTAAAAGCATAAACCCCAAGCTACACCTAAAACCCTAAACCCTAAACCCCAAACCCTAAACCAAAACCTAAAGTAACTAAAATACATTAAAAATAAACCTAAACCCTAAAACCTAATAAACCTAAACCCTAAAAATGGCAAAACCTTGATGGCAGGCTCAATCTAGATCTGGTGGTGGAGACGAAGGCAGAGGTTACGGTTATTGCAGTGGTGGTGGGGGATCCAGAGGTGCTGGTGGATATGAAGATGGTGGTTGTAGTAGTGGTGGATGTCAAGCTTGGAGCATTATAAAGGTCAAATGTGGTGGTGGTGGGCAAGAGATTGTGGATATGATGGTGGATCCCTACTTGAGAGGTTAGGGTTCAGGAAACTAGAGAAATTAAAGAAACCCATTATCTGCTTAAGCTATGTGTTTACAATAGAGATGGTTCTAGTTATAGGTTTTGATTTCTATGTGTGTTCATTTTTATCTATGTCATGTGTCTTAGAAAACTTGGTGTGTTACTTGGTTGATGAAATTAAAGAAGAAATGTTGAATCTTAATTTATCTCTAAAAAACCAAAAATCCTAAAATTGAATTAAACTAAACCCTAAACCTTAAACTTTTAAACCTAAACTCTAAGAAATTCTAGGCTCACCTAAATCTTAAACAAACCCTAAAACCTAAACCTAAACCCTAAACCCACACACAAATCCTACCACTAAACTAAAGGCCTAAATGACCTAAAAACACAAAACCCTAAACCAAACCTAAACCTAAACTCCACAACCACTACCTAAATCTGACCCACTACCTAAAAGCCAAAACTAAATAAATGTTAAAAACTAAAACAAAACCTAATCTCCCTAACCTGACCTAAAACTTAAACTACTCTAAGGCCTAAACTAAACCAACCTAAAAACTCCTAAACCTAAAACTCTGATCCTAAATCTACCTAAACCCCAAAATAAAAAACCCAACCTAAAACTAACTAAAACCACAAACCCTACCTAAAAAATAATTAAATAAAAAATAATAACCTAAAGCCTAACTATAAAACTCTATTGCTCTTGGTTTCATTTTTTTCTTCTTATTCTGTCTTGCATTTTTGTTGGATCCTTCATCATTTCGACCATTTTCTGGTTCTTTCAATCTATGTGATGTCTCTTGAATATGGTGCGGTGATCTAATTCCCATACATTTTCCATTTTGGATGATCCATAGCATCCAATTTTATGGGGATTAATGAACCAATGCCATTTCTTATTAAATCTAGGATGCACTTTTTTTTGGTAAGATCTACCTCTTCTTCGGTGAATCGATTTTGACTTCTTCAGTTATGTAGATCATGTGTTGATCTTGATGTCAAAAGCTTGCAAAACCTTTTGAATTTACTTTGATTGATAAATTTACTCTATGATAGTCGAATTTGCACAAGATCTGAGTGTTTTTTCATAACTTTAAACTTTTGGGTGCTTTCTTTATTGGCTTGATCAATCCAAGACATATTTTGATTCAACTTACAAATGATTTGGATTATTCATGAGTTTTCTCACGTTGAACTTATTTTGTCTTTAATTTTCAAATGAGTTTGTGGAAATGGTCTCCACTTTTTGATATAAAGGAGGAATCACTATTGTTTTTTGTGTGGTTAGCTCTTCCAAATATGAGAATCCATTATGTTACCCACCGTTTTATTTTATGATTCTTTTTGGTACTCTCGATCGAGACCGTGAGATCTATCCCTCTATTTCATATTGGTTGAACATATCTAAAAAACATCTAAGGATGTCTAGATTGATCGAAAAGTTTGGCTATTTAAAAGGTCAAATTTGAAATTTTTTTTTTTTATTCCCATTGCAAGATACATGGTCATGATAATTTGAGTGTTTTGTTCTTTACCCACATCTTAAAAGAAAATTTGGAATGATCCTAACTCTAAAGTTGCTTGATAAAGTTAATAAAACTATTTTTATGCAAAATAACTTAAATGTTAATATTAGGTCGGATTCTTTGGAATCATATGTTCTAATATTGATGATTCTACTTCTCATTCGATCATAAAAGGTACTAATAATGTTGAGAAAGATGGTTTTTGCCCAACAACCTTTACATGAGAACATGCCTATTTTGGCTAATTCCAAATTCAAAGAGGTAAAAAAAATGATGATTCACTCTAATGAGTCAATTTCTACTTCTCTGTGGCATTAATTGATGAGAATGAGATTTAAATGATAACTTGAATGTAAAATTCTTGAGCAAAACACTATTTTAACATTGGTAATTGTGCTTTGAATGGTATAACTTCTTCTCCTTCCCTAATTCCAAGATTGATCTTCATTCTAATTCACTTTTCAATAAAATGTTGATTTGGAATAGGAAGTTGTGATTAGAGATGTTCTTTGCGTCCATATCTATTAATAATATTCTAATCAATCTCTATCAAGTGACACTTTGGATAAAATATAAATTTTCAAACTATTTTTAAAATGAAATCTAAAACTCTAAGATGCAACCTCCTAATCTTGCCGGATACTATCTAGATCCTCTTCACATAAATAATGTATAATTTCAATTTTTTGGCTTAAGAGGATTTGTTATTCTTTCTCTCTCTCTCTCTTTATTATTATCCTTTAATTTCCTTTTAATTTTTCTTTATGTTTAATTCTCTTATTTAGAATGTTAGAGGATTGGTACCCTGTTATTCATAATTGTATTAGAAATCTTTGCAAAATTAACAATATCTCTTTACTTATTATTATTGAACCTCTTATTCATCTTTGATAAAATCAATCATGTTGCTAGAATGCTTGGTTTCAATAATTTTTCTCTAACATTAATAAAATTTGGTGCTTTTGGAATAACTTCTTAAATGTTTTAATTTTAGATGATCTATAACAAGTTGTTAATATTCACTTTCTTTTGGTGATTCTTGTGTTTGGGCTCTTTTGTATATGCTTCTTGCAATAGAGATTTAATGTTCTTTGGGAGAATTTGAGAAGTTTTGATCTTTTGTTAACAAACCTTGGCTAGTTGGGGTGATTTCAACACTATTTGTATTCTTGAAAGAAGGGGTGGTTGCTCTAATATTCATTTTATGAAGAATTTTCTAATATAATTCTTTATTGCAATCTTATTGACATTTATTTTGAAGGTTTTAATTATACTTGGTAAAACTCTAAGCTCGCAACATCTTGATAGAATTCTTTTCAACTCTCATTAGATTAATCAATGGCCTCTTACCTCTATTGAACATTTGAGTAGAACTTTATTTGGTCATGCCCCTCTTTTGATTTTTTGTTAAAGATAACTCTAAAGATTAAATACCTCGTCATCTTTTAGATTTCAAAATATGTGGCTTTCATCTAGATTTTCTTAAAGTCATGTTTAATTGGATTGCCCCTTTACACATGATAATTGATTAGGGGTATGCATAGATTATGGTTAAGTTTAAAAGGCTCAAACAAAATCTAGTTTGGTGGAACAAACATTATTTTAAAAATCTTTTGCTAACATAAAACATGGAACTTTTGGTTTGTGATCTAGAAAATACTATTTTGACTTTAAGCTCAAGGATTTGAATGAAGAAAAAGTTAATCTTGTTAATTATCAGAATATGGAAGAGACCTATTGGCAAAAAAAGCTGCTAGTAAACATATTGCTGATGGGGACAAGAATACTAGGTATTTTTGTGCTTTATGTAATAAAAAATAGCTTTAAAATCTATCAAAAAATTAAAAGTGATAATGGAGATTGGATCACTAATACTAATGTTATTAAAGATTATTAACCACTTTAGAAATATGCTTAACAAAAGCCACTCTTTTGAAGCTATTTCTAATTTGCATTTGATCCCTCTATTATTACCAATGATTACAACCATTGGCTTACTAGGTTACTCTTGAAGATGAGATTGGTAAAGTTCTTAATAGCATGAACATTGATTCCATTGCTAGTCGGAGGTTACACAACTCAATTTTTTTTAAAATTGTTGGCCTATTATTAAGCATGACTTAATTGATGCTATGTTGATTTTTTTATTGTCCTCTCCCCTAAATATTTTTAAGCACTTGCATTGTTCTAATATCTAAAAAAGATAATCTATTCTTAGAGTGATTTCAAACCTATTTGTCTTTGTACTTTCTTTAATAAATTGATTTCTAAAATTTTTACTAATTGACTTAGTCCTTTGCTTCAAAAAATTATCTCCCTCAACCAAACTAGTTTTGTTAGAGGGAGATCTATATCTGATAACATTCTTCTTACTTATCCATGATTTGGATGTTCCTTCTAGAGGTGGTAACATCCCTTTTAAATGAAATATTTCTAGAGCCTTTGATAATATTTCTTGGGATTTCCTTTTAAATATCTTGCATTTATTTGGTTTCTCGATAATTTCATTAACCTTATTAAAATTGTATTAATAATGCCGTTTTTATTCTTCTTAATGGTGAAGCTTTAGGCTTTTTTTTTTCTCATGGTTTGAGACAAGGAGATCCTTTGTCCCCTTCTTTGTTATTATTGTTGTGGAATACCTTTCAAGCGGTTTAAATGATTTATTCAATAACAATCCTAGCATGTACTTTAGAACTCTTGGTGGTATCCCTATTTCTCATCTTAGCTTTGCTCATGATTTCATTATCTTTTGTAATGCTTCCTTTCATTATATCAAAAAGCTTAAGAAATTTTTAAATATTTTTGGTAGAGAAAGTGGTCTTTCTATTAATGAAAGCAAGAGTTTGCTTCATTACCTCCTCAAAAATTTCTAATAAAATCAATCATATCTTGAGAATCACTAACTTTAAACACCAACAACTCCTATTAAATATCCAAGTGCTCTTCTTTTTAAAAGTAAAAAAGATCCATCTTTTTTATGAGCTTATCAAAAAAATTTCTAATAAAATTTCAGTGTGGGAATTTCACTTACTTTCTTTTGGTGGTAGGCTTACTTTGCTTAAGAGTACTCTTAATTCGATGCCTTTATATCTTATTCCCATTATCCCTACTAATTCTATCTTAAATAGAATTGATTGTCTCCTTAATAAATTTTTTTGGGGCTCTAATAATTAGTTAAAAGATGCATTGGACTTCTTGGCATAAATGTTGTGGTCCCTGGTGAAGGTGGGCTTGGATGCAAATCTATTTGAAGCTATTGCCTTCTCACATAAACTCTAGTGGAATTTTAGAAAAAAGATAGCTTCTAGGCTAATTTTATGACTGCTAAATACTGCCAGGGTAAGCACCCTCTTATTTGTTCTTATAAAGTGGGTGACTCCCCAGTTTGGAAAAGGCTTTGCTCCATTAAATGGGAGGATGAATCCTTGATATCTTGGGGGTATAAATTCAAGATCTTCTTTCTTTTCGCAAGACAACTGAATTTGTGGTGGTTCTATTAATGCTATATTATCTACCCATTCTACTACAAAAGTTAACTCATTTTGGCTTAATAATAAGTGGAATGATAGTAAACTTACCAATTTTATTCCTATCTCTTTTTGGATAAATTTAGTGATATTCCTATCCTTTCCAACAAGCCAGATCAAATTCTTTTTAAGCTGTCTTATAATGGAGATTTTATTCTTAAAGATGCTTGGAATTATATTAGAGATGCTCATACTTCTTTTATTGTATTTATTAAACTTTAGAATAATATCATCCCTATCTCTTATTCTATCCTTACTTGGAGAATTGAAAACTTCATTCTATTGATTCTTTGCTTGGGATAAAGGCTTTCATTAACCTTCCAAATGTTATTGTTGTTTTCATATCAAAATGTTAATCATGTTTTTGTCAATGGTGTTATTGCCTCCAAATTATGGTTTTGGTATGATGATCTTTTTTAATACTAACCATT
>CM038214.1:352001525-352192106 GCA_021442155.1 Cymbidium sinense | reverse complement strand
AGGTTTTAGCTTTTAGGGTTTAGAGTTTAAGGTTTAGGGTTTGTGGTTAGTTTACCTGTCAGTTTTATCGCTTTAGGTTTGGTTTTGGGTTTTAGGGTTTAGGGTTTAGGGTTTAGGGTTTAGGTTTTAGGTTTAAGGTTTAAGTTTTAATTTAGGGTTTAGGGTTTAAGGTTTTTTTTAATAAAGAACAAATTCAAATTAAACATTTCTTCTTTTTAATTTCATAAACCAAGTAGCACCCCACATTTTCTAAGATAGAAGTGATGACATAGATAAAAAATGAGCACTCTTAGAGCAAATCAATAACCCTAGATAAGTAGAACCGTCTCTACTGTAAAGACAAAATCCCATAAGCAATAGATCGGATCAACCATTCTTCAGTTTCTCCAGTTCCCTTCAGAAGCATCCCTGACTCTCAAGTAGTGGGATTTGCCATCATATCTCTGATCTCTCCCTCCGCCACCACTACCCATCAGAATCTATCACTCCTCCCACCTCCATAATCACCACTACTCACCACCACTTCCATATCCACCAACACCTTCTAGATTCCCCACCACCACCACTATAATCGTCACCTTCTCAGCCTCCACGAGATCTACACCGGGCCTAATATGTGATGTTCCCCTGGCCAAGGGTTTCCCATTCTGCTTCTTAAGGTTAGTTTAGTGTTTATGGTTTAGGTTGGCTTAGGGTTTAGGGTTTGGAGTTTAGGGTTCTTTATGTTTTAGGGTGGTTTAGGGCTTTAGGTAGTGGATTTAGGGTTTAGTGTTTTGTGGCTGTGATTTAGTATTTAGTTGTAGGTTTAGGGGGTAGGTCAATTTAGGGTTTAGGTTTAGGGTTTAGTTGTGGTTTAAGTGTTCTTTCTTAAAATTCAAACCCATAAGTTTAGTTTATTTAGTTTATTTATTTATTTGAGTTTATTTTATTTTTATTTTATTTAAGATTATTTTTATTTTTATTTCATTTAGCTTGTTTTTTTATTTATTTATTGCTTAGTTATTATTTTAGTTTATTTTTTTATGTTTAGTTTATTTTTAGTTGAGTTTTATTTTTATGTTTAGGTTTTATTTTATTAGGGTTTGGCTGATGGTGTGGTTTTAGGGTTTAGGATTTAGAGTTTAGTTTTTTTTAAAAAAAAATTAAGCAAACCACTGGTTTAGGTTATTTTAGTTTATTTTATGTATTTGAGTTTATATTATTTTTAGTTTATTTATTTTAGGTTTATTTATTTTAGTTTAGGTTTTTATTTTTTTATTTTAGCTGAGTTTTATTTTATTTTATTTTTTAAGTTTAGTTTTATTTTTTTATTTTAGGTTTAGCTTTAGGTTTTATTTTATTTAGGTTTAGGTTTTAGGTCTTTTAGGTTATTTTAGGTTTTATTTTAGTTTTATTTAGCTTATTTTAAGTTTTATTTTATTTTATTTAGTTTAGTTTAGGATTAATTTATTTTATTTAAAGTTAAGAATCCCCTTTATTTTTTTTAATTTTAATTATTTATTTTAATCTTATTTTATTTAGGTTTATTTCTTTTATTATTTAGTTTTATTTTAGGTCTTATTTATTAAGTTTTTATTTGTTTATTATTATTTTTATTTAGTTTTTTTACTTTATAGGTTTTGATCTTTTAGTTTATTTTAGTTTTATTTATTTTATTTTATTTAAATTTTATTTTTATTTTATTTTCTTTTGTGCTCTAAGTTTACTTTAGGTTTTAGCTAATGTTTTAATTTAATTAATTTTTTTATTTTATTTTGGTTTAGGTTTTTTATTTATTTTATTTTATTTTATTTAGTTTAGGTTTAGGGTTTTTAGCTTTTGGGTTTAGGGTTTGGGTTTAGTGTGAGGTTTCTCTGCTAGCTTGTGGTTGGGTTTATGTTTTAAGTTTAGGGTTTAAGTTTTAGATTAGGGTTTAGAGTTTAGGGTTTAAGGTTTTTTTATTTTTAAAAGAGAACAATTTCATATTCATTATTTCTTCTTTTCGATTTCATGAACCAAGTAGCACCCCATGTTTTTTAAGACACAAGTGATGACATAGATAAAAAATGAGCATCAATAGAGCAAATAAAAAACCCTAGATAATTGGAACCTTCTCTACTATAAAGACATAATTCCATAACGAATAGATCGGATTGGCCATTCTTCTATTTCTCTAGTTCCCATCAGAACCACCACTGCCTCTCACGTAATGGGATCCACCATCATATCCCTGATCTCTCCCTCCGTCACCACCACGATTGTAACCTCCGTTGTACCTCCCGCCTCCATTACCACCACTGCTCAGACCACCACCTCTATATCCACCTGCACTTCTAGATCTCCGACCACCACTATGATAACTGTCGCCTCTGCCTTTGCCTCCAGTTCCAGATCTAGACTAAGTCTAGTTGATGTTAATGTTCCTGCTGTCAAGGTTCTACCCATTCTTAGGGTTTAGGGTTGCTAGGTTAGCTTAGCTTTAGGTTTAGTTTAAAGTTTAGGTTTAGGGTTTAGGGCCAGGTCTTAGGGTTTAGGGTTTAGGGTTTAACATTTAATATTTAGAGTTTTAAGGTTTAGGGTTTAGGGTTTAGGGTTTAGAGTTTAGGCTCATTTTTTATTTATTTGAGTTTATTTTATTTTTAATTTTTATTTAGTTTAGTTTATGTTTATTATTTTAGTTTATTTTTATGTTTAAGTTTAGGTTTAGGTTTATTTTTTTTTATTTAGGTTTAGGTTTTACTTTAACTTTAAGTTTAGGTTTACATTTTAACTCATTTTAGCCTAGGTTTTGTGGTTTATTTCTTAATTTAATTTTAGGTTTATTTTTAGGCTAGTTTCTTTTTAGTTTTATTTTATCTTTAGTAGGTTTATTTTATTTTATCTATGTTTAGTTTTTATCTTTATTAAGGCCTTTTATTCCTTAGCTCTTTATCTTTAGTTTAGTTTATGCCTTTCCTTATCTTTATCTTAGCTATCTTTATCATCATCTTACCTTTATTTAGCCCAGCCTTTAGGGCTTTAAGCCTTAGCCTAAGCTCTCATTTTAATTTATCTTATTTAGGTCAGATCTTCATCTATCTTATTTTACAGATCTTATAGTTTAGGCCTCTGCCTGTACTGGTGCCCACCAGGTAGCCTGCAGTGGCCTAGGCTCAGTGGCCTAGGCCCAGGGCTGTGGTGGCCTAGTGGCCTGTGGCCTACTCTGGCCTGGGCCTAGCCCAGGGTCTTGCTGGCCCAAGGCCCAGGGTCAGCATGGGCCTGGGGGGGTCAGGGCTCATGGCCCAGGGTCCCGTGGCCCAGCCCATGGCCTTGCCAGTAGGGTCAGAGGCCAGCTCAGTGGCCTGTGGCAGGGCCTGTGATCTCCAGCTCATGGCCTGCCAGCCAGGCCTAGGCCCAGGATCTGTGGGTTTGTGGGCTGCAAGCTAGTGGCTAATCCAGGGTTTAGTACTCCAGGCCTAGGGCCAGTGGCTGGCTGGCTCAGTGGCCTTAAAAACCTTTAAAAGGATAATGGCTCAGCTCATTTAGCCCATCTTTATTTATCTTTATCTTTTATCTTTACAAAGGCCCATGCTTTTATTTACTCCATCTTGGTCATTTTATTTAGCTTCATTTATTTTAGTTTATTTTAGGCCTGTTTATGTTTTCTTTAGCCTAGTTTTTATCTTTGATTTTCCAGTTATTTTCTTTTATTTTAGGATCAGTTTAGGTTTTATTTTATCTTTATGTTCAGGTTTTGGTTTTATTTTGTGATTATTTAGGCTTGTATTATTTAGCCCAGGGCTTCATTCTTAGCTTTATTTAATCTTGTTAGGGTTTAGTGTTTATTTATCTTAGTTTAGCTCATTTTATCTTAGTTTATGCCTTTTTTAGTTAGGGTTTATATCTTATATTTTAGTTTAGGTTTTTATTTTAATCTTAGTTTAGTGAGGTTTAGTTTTATTTCTTTCTCAGGGTCAGGTCGTTTAGTTTAGGTTTTTATTTCCATTTTATTTTATTTATTTTATTTTGTCCGTTTATTTATTTATTTTATTTTGTGATTTATTTAGCCCAGTTTAAGTTTTTAGCTTTTAGGGTTTGTGGTTTATGGTTTAGGGTTTGGGCTTTAGGGTTTAGGTTTATGGTTTAGATTTTATGGTTTATGGTTTAGTGGCTTCCAGGGGATTTTAAGGTTTAGGTTTGTGGGTTTAAGGTTTTGTGGTTTAGGTTTTTGGTTTTTTTTATAAGAGAGAACAAATTAAGATTTAATAGTTCTTCATTTTGATTTCATCAACCAAGTAACACACAAGGTTTTCTAAGACATAAGAGACGACATAGATAAAAAATGAGCACGCATAAAGTAAATCAAAATCCCTATATAAATAGAACCATCTATACTGTAAAGATACAGTTCCATAAGTAGCAAATTGGATCAACCGCCTCTCGAGTAGCAGGATCTACCATCAAATCCCCGATTCTACCTCCGCCCCCACCATGGAAGTAACCTCCATTGCTCCTCTCGCCTACATAACCACCACTGCTCTAAAAACTACCTCAATATCCACCACGACCTGCATCCCCCACCCCACACCATGATAAATTAACACCCTAATCTCACCTCCATCATTAGATCTAGACAAGCCTAGCTACCATCAAGGTTGCCCATTATTAGGTTTTAGGTTTTAGTTAAGGCTTATTAGGTTTTAGGATTTAGTTTATTTTTAATTTATTTAGTTACTTTAGTTTTAGTTTTAGGTTATGGTTTAGGGTTTAAGGTTTAAGGTCTAGGTGTATAGGTTTTAGTTTTATGCTTTAGGGTTTAAGGCTTAGGATTAAGGTTTAGGTTTAGCTGTGAGTTTATGGTTTTAAGGTTTAGGGTTTAAGAGATTAGCTTTAGGGTTTTTTTTTAAAAAAATTAAGGCACACCATAAGCCAGTTTATTTAGTTTACTTAGTTTATTTTTATTTTTTTATTTTTATTTAATTTAGTTTATTTATTTTAGGTTTAATTATTTTGTTTAAGTCTTTATTTTAGTTTATTTTTGGTTTAGTTTAGTTTAGTTTTCTTTAGGTTTAGATTTAATTTTTTTAGTTTATGTTTTATTTTACTTTCTTTTAGATTTAGGTTTTAGGTTTTTATTTTTGATTTATTTTTTACATTTTATTTTTTAGTTTTGGTTTAGGTTTATTTTTAATTTATTTTATTTTCTTTAGTTTAAGTTTAGTTTTGGGTTTAGTTTATTTCTGATTTAGGTTTAGGTTTAATTTATTTTAGTTTAGCTTATTTTAGTTTAGGCTTAGGTTTATCTTATTTTTATTTTAGATTTCAATTTTTTCTTAGTTTAAGGTTTAGGTTTTACATTTTATTTATTTTAGTTTTATTTTGAGGTTTACTTTTAGGTTAAGGCTTTAATTTAGTTTTATTTTATTTTATTTAATTTTATGTTTATTTTATTTTATTTTATGTTTAGTTTTCATTTTATTGCCTTTTCCTTCCAGGTTTATTTTATTTTTAAAGCCTAGTAGGTTTTTCTTTATTTTATTTTAATTTATTATTATTTTATTTTATTTTACTTTTAGGTCTCACTATTTTAGGTTTTATCATTATTTAATTTTATTTAGGTCCGTGCCCATTTATTTTATCTACTTTATTTAGCTTATGCTTTAAGCCTTTAGGTTTTTGTGGTCAGTAGTGGCCCAGGGCCCACCTGGCCCAGGATCCAAGGCCTGCAGGATCACAGGGTCAGTTTGTGGGTGTGCCTGTGATTACATGGTCTAGGTCTGCCAGTGGTCTTGGGCTCAGTGGCCCAGGTGGGTCATCCTGGTGGCTCAGGGAGTGGTCTCAGCCTGCTGTGGCTCAGGTCAGTCAGTGGCTATGGCCCAGTGATCCGTGCTCCAGCCTTAGGTTTGTGGGGTTTTAAAGTTTAAGGTGCCTGTAGAGTCAGGCCAGGTTTAGGATTTAGGCCAGGTCAGTATTAGGGCATAGGGTTTATGTTTTCAAAGCAGCAGCAGTAGGCTTATTTAATCATTTAGTTTATTTGTTTATTTATTTTTAATTTATTTTTTCTTTTATCCAATCCATTTATTTTTTATTTATTTTATTTATTGGTTATTTATTTTAATTTAGCTCTTTTTATTTTAGTTTATTTCTTTATGTCGGCTAGGCTTTATGTTTATTTTTAGTTTAGTTTTATCTTTGATTTTATTTTAGATCAGATTTTATTTTCTATTTTGATGTGGTTTAGGCTATTTTATCAGGTTGGTTTAGGTTTTATTTTAGGTTTAATTTTAGGTTAAAATTTAGTTTAGTTTAGGTTTATTTTTATTTATTTTAAATGTATTTAGTTTAGGTTTAGTTTATTTGTTAGGTTTAGGTTTTATTTTATATACATTTTAGTTTAGTCTATTTAATTTGGTTTAGTTTTATTTATTTCTTTTATTTTAGGTATAGTTTTTTTATCTCGCTTTAGGATTTAGGTTTTATTTTATCTTTATTTTAGGTTTAAGATTTTATTTATTTTTATTTTATTATATTTTAAGTTTATTTTTCTTCCATTTTATGTTTATTTTAATTGCTTAGGTTTTTTATTTTTAGTTTATTTTTTGCCTAGTCAGGTTTTGTTTATTTTAGTTTAGTTTAGTTTTAATTTTTATTTCCATCTATCTTTAGGATCAGTATAACCATAAGTTTATGTTTTATTTTATTTTATTATTTATTTTGGCCTAAGTTTAGGTTTCTTTTATTTTTTCAGTGTCTTACCTTACTCTAGCTCTGGTTTAGGTTTTTAGTGGCCCAGTGTAGGCTCAGTGAACGTGACTTAGTGGCTCCTGGTCCGTGGCCCAGTGGCCTGTGGCTTGTGTCAGCCATGGCCTGTGGCTCAGTGGGTCTTCCTGGGCCTGTGGTCTGCCCAGGATCAGAGCCTGTGGCAGTCTTGAGCTTGTATTTTACCTTTGAATCTTTAATTCCTTTAACCTTTAAATTAAGCAAACCAAGAGGCTTGTGTTATTTTAGTTTTTATATCTTAGTTTATTATCTTTATATTTTATTATTTAGGATCATTTTAATTCCCTTTACTTTAGCTTATTTATCTTAAGTTAATTGATCTTTAGTTTATCTTTAGGGCTCATTTTTTAGTTTAGTTTTATTTGTTTTGTTTAGGCTCAGCTCATTTATTATCTGTGTAGCTAGGGCTCTTATTCTTATCTAAGGCCTGCATTATTTTAGTTTAGGTTTATTTATTTTGTTAGTTTATTTTATTTTATCTTTGTCTATGGGCCTTTTTTTAAGCTTCTTTAGGTTTTATTTACTCTAGCTTTAGTTTATCCTAGCTTTAGCTCAGTTTATACATTGTTATTTTAGGTTTATTTTCTTTATCTTATCTTAGGGTCGTGCCTTCTCTTTTACTAATTTTATTCTTTTGTGCCTAGGCCTTTATTTAGTTTATCCCATCTTTAGGTTATTTTATTTATAGTTTAGTTTTATTCATTTAGGTTTTTATTTTGAACCTTAGTAGTTTTATTTATCTTATCTTAGTTTCTTTAATTTATCTTTATTTCTCATTTAGGCCTAGCTCAGTTTTGTATTTATGTTTTATCCCATTCATTTTATCTTTATCATCGACTGGTTTGTGGTCTTTATTTATTTATTTAGGTTTATTAGCTTCAGGGCTGTTTCTAGCTTTGGCTGGGCCCAGTGGCTTGTGGTATCATCTTTAGGCTTATTTTAGTTTTATTTTTAGCTTTCAACCACTTTAGTTTATTTTATCTATTTAGCTTTAGGATCGCATGATTTAAGGTTTAGTTTTAATTATTTTAGTTTAGTTTATTTTAGTTTATGCTAGTTTATTTTATTTTGTTTATTTTATTTATTTTAAGATTATTTTCATTCTTCATTTAGGCCTCATGTTATTTTATTTATTTGTAGGTTTTATTTTAGATTTATCTTAGATTCTGATTTCATTTGGGTTTTATTTTATCATTTATTTATTTTATTTACATTTAATTTTTCCATTATATTTATTTTTATTTCATATTCCAGGTTTATTTTACTTTAGTTTATTTTTTTTTACTTTATTTTATTTATTTTTATTTCTTTATTTTAGGGCTCATGCTTTAGTTTTATTTTATTTTATTTCTTTTATCTTATTTAGATTTGCCTTTTAATTTATTTTTTAGGTTTTATTTAGTTTAGGGCTTTAGCCTTGCCCTAGTGTCAGTTAGTGGCCTAAGATCTGGGGTTTAAGTCTGAGGGGTCTGTGGCTAGTGGCTTCCAGTCCTGGCTCTGTATTCCAGACTAGTGGGCCTAGTCCTTCAGCCTTTGTGGCCTGTGGTCTTTGTGGCTCAGGCCAGGTCTTCTCATGGCCTAGTGCTCGGCCTGGTGGCCCAGCAGGCCCCAGGGCCTAGAGCCCATGGCTCAGGGCTCATGATCTAGGGTCAAGGACTGTGGCCGGGCTCAGTCCAGGAGCCTGGCTTGGTCAGTGCCCAGGTCCGGTGGCCTTGTGGGCCCTTGTATTCATGGTCAGCGCCTCTGGGTCTTAGATCTAGAACTCAGAGCCCTGAGCCTGGCTCAGGGTCTTTCAAACAAACCCAAGCAAACCAATCAGGCTCAGTTAACCCCTTAGCTTCATCTTTACTCCATTTTATCCATTCTTATCTTTATCTTTACTCAGTGGCCTGTTTTGGCCAAGTCATGATCTTAAAGCCTAGTATTCCTCCAATCTTCATCTAGGGCCTGCGGCTCCTGCCCATGGCCCAGCAAGTGCCCGTGCCTGTCAAGATCAGTGGCCTGTACCTGTACCAGCCACCAGGGCTAGCCTCTGGCCTAGGTCTATCCTTTTGGCTCAGGCCAGGATCTTTAGGGCCTGGTGGCCTGGGGCCTTCTTTTGTATTCAGCTCCAGCCAGGCCTCATCTTAGGGCCTTTCTAAGCGTGCCAAGTTTTTAGGTCTATTCTTTATTTTAGCCCATCTAGTTTTTTTGATCTTTACCATCTAGTTTACCTTTAGTCAGCTGAGCCAAGCCTTTTCTTATAGCCTATACTTATCTATCTTTATCTTTCACGCTTTCAGGTTTAGGTCTTTATCTATTCCTTTCAAGCCCAAGATCTTCTCATCTAGGCCCATTTTGCCCATTTTATTAGCCAGCCTCAGCCCATTCTGAGCCCATTCCATCTCATCTTTGTCTAGTGGTCAGCCTAGCCTATCCCAGCCTAGCCTTATTCTTTACAGCCTAGCTCCATTTTATCCATTATCTTAGGGTTTAGGCTTTTCTTTTAGCTTAAGTTTTATTCCATTTATTATTGTGGTATCTTTTCAGGTTCCTTGATCTTTAGCCTGTCTATTTTATTTTATTCATTCATTTTATTTTATTTTGTTGTTTTATTTTATTTAGGTTTTAGCCTCGCTCATTTTATTTTATAAGTTTGGGTTTATATTTATTATATTCCTTTTGTTATTATATCTTTAACCCAGCTCAGCCCAGTTCTGCCTAGGTTTTAGCCTAGATCTTTATTATTATTCTTAGTTTCCTAGCTCAGGCCTGGGGCCTCGTGGCTCTGGTCTGGGATCAGTGGCTCAGGCCTGGTTTCAGGGCCTGGCTCAGTGGTCAGGGTCTTAGGCCTTTCTTGTCTACCTGTATCGTAACCTAGGCGTCTACTGGGCTGCCTATGGTTCAGTTTCCAAGGGCCTAGGGCTTAGCCTTGTGGTTTCATGGTTTTAGGTTTTTTCCTTTAAAAAAAATCAAAACCTCATGTTTAGTTTATTTTATCTATTACATTTTATTTTTATTCTCTTTTATTTTTTTATTTTATCTTTTAATATATTTTTTATTTTATTTAATCTCCTAGTTTTATCTTAGCTGGCCTTTATCTTAGTTTCATTTTTATGTTTAGTTTAGGTTTATTTTAACTGAGTTTAATTTTATCTTTATTTTTTTCTTTTGTTTAGGTTTTAGTCTTTAGTTTAGGCTCTGTGCCTAATGCTCAGTGGTTTAGGTTCTTAGGTTTCAGTAGCTTGTTTCAGAGCTTCAGGCCTAGGTTTAGTGCTTTAGTTTAGGGTTTGGGGCAGGTGTGGTCATCCGGGTCAGGTTCCTGCATAGAGTTAGATCAAGTTCTCAAGGTTTATTTTATTTTGTTTTATTTTATTTTTTATTTTTGTGTTTAAGGCCTAGTGTTAGGATATAGTGCTTTTTAGAGTCTTAGTTTTAGTCATGCTTTATTTTAAAATTAAGTAAACTTGTAGATTTAGGTTTTTTTAGTTTTTTTTATTTATTTAATTATTATTATTTTTTCATTTAAGTTAATTTTTATTTTTATTTAATTTATTTTAGGCTTCATTTATTTTAGTTTAGGCATTTTTAATTTAGTTTTAGGTTTAAGTTTAGGTTTATGTTTATTAATTTAGTTTTATTTTATTTTAATTTTAGTTTAGTTTTATTTTTATTTTATTATTTTGGTTTATGTTTTGTGTTTTATTTTTTTAGGTTTATTTTAGTTATTTTTTAGTTTAGCTCATTTAATTTTAGTTTATTTTTATTTGAGGTTTTATGGTTTCTCTTTTAGTTTATTTTAGTTTAGCTAGATTTATTTATTTCGCTTATTTATTTTACTAGTTTAGTTTATTTTGATTTTATTTTTTTTAGTTTAGTTTTTCTTGCTTTAGGTTTAGGTTTAGGTTTTATTTATTTTATTTATTTTTAAGTTTAATTTCTAGTTTAGGGTTTTATTTGGTTTTATTTTATTTTAATTTAGGTTTACTTTATTTTTATTTTTTATTTAGCTTTTATTTTTAGGTTTATTTTATTTTTAGTTTAGTTTAGGTTTTTATTTCTATTATTTTAGTTTGACTTTTTTTTTTTTGTTTTATTTTATTTTTAGGTTTATGTTTAGGTTTAGGTTTTAGTTTAGTATTTTATTTCATTTTACTTTATTATTTTATTTAGGTTTAGGTTTTTTTATTTATTTTATTTTGAAGTATTTTTTTGTTTAACTTTTTTGGGTTTAGGTATTATGGTTTAGGGTTTAGGGTTTAGGGTTGCAATTTAGGGTTTAGAGTTTAGGGTTTAGGGTTGTAGGTTTTATGATTTAGGGTTTAGGGTTTAGGTTTAGGGTTTAGGTTTTAATTTAGGGTTAGGGTTTTTGGTTTTTTTTTATTTTTAACAGAGAACATATTCAGATTCAACATTTCTATTTTTTTTATTTCATCAACCAAGTAACACAACAAGTTTTCTAAGACACAAGCGATGACATAGATAAAAAATGAGCACGCATAGAACAAATCAAAAATCCTAGATAATTAGATGTCTACTATAAAGACAGCTCCATAAGCTGATCGATCGATGCTTCTTCGCTTTCTCCGCCTCATCAACCACCTTGGCCTCTCGAGTGCGTGATCCACCATCATATCCCCTGCCTCTACCTCCCACCACCACCACGTAACCTCTCATGCTCCTCCCACCTCCATAACCACCACTGCTCCGACCACCACCTCCATATCCACCAACACCTCCAGATACCCCACCACCATTACGATAACTACTGCCTCCACCTCTAGATTCCCCATCACCAATTTTATTTAGGTTTATTTTTTAGGTTTAGGTTTATTAGGTTTTAGGGTTTAGGTTTATTTCATTATTTATTTAGTTACTTTAGGTTTAGGTTTAAGGTTTGGGGTTTTCGGTTTTCGGTTTAGGTTTTAGGGTTTAGGATTAGGATTTATGGTATAGGGTTTGGGTTTAGGGTTTAGGGATTAGGGTTTAGGGTTTTAGGGTTATAGGTTTAGGGTTATAGGGTTTTTTAGGTTTATATTTTTTATTTTATTTTTTCTTTAGGTTTAGGTTTACGTTTAGGTTTTAGCTTGGGTTTTTATTTAAGGGTTTAGGGTTTAGGGTTTTTATTTTATTTTGTTTGGTTTATTTATTTTAGGTTTATTTATTTTTATTTAGTTTTTTTTATTTTAGTTTATTTTATGTCAGCTTAGGTTTATGTTTATTTTTTTAGTTTAGTTTTATTTTGATTTTATTTTAGATTTAGATTTTATTTTCATTTTGATGTTTTGGTTTAGGTTTTATTTTATTTTTTTAGGTTTTATTTTAGGTTTAATTTTAGGTTAAATTACTTAGTTTAGTTTTAGGTTTATTTTGTTTATTTTAATGTTTAGTTTTTAGTTTAGGTTTATTTAGGTTTATAGGTTTTATTTATTTTAGTTTTTTTATCTTTTACTTTAGGTTTAGTTTAGTTTAGTTTATTTATTTTATTTTTATTTTAGGTATAGTTTTATTTTAGTTTAGATTTGGTTTTATTTTTTTATTTTTAGGTTTAAGATTTTATTTATTTTTTATTTTATTATATTTTAAGTTTATTTTTTTCTATTTTATGTTTATTTTTAATTTGTTTAGATTTTTTATTTTTAGGTTTATTTTATTTTACAGTTTAGTTTAGGTTTTTGTTTATTTTAGTTTAGTTTAGTTTTAATTTTTTTTATTTCATTTTATTTTAGGATTAGCATAATTTTAAGTTTATGTTTTATTTTATTATTTATTTATAGTTTAGGTTTTTTTATTTATTTTATTTTTAGTTTTATTTAGTTTATGTTTAGGTTTTATATTTTTTTCAGGGTAGGGTTTAGGGTCATTGATTTTAGGGTTTTTTTAGGAACAGATTTAGGGTTTGTGGGTTTAGGTTTAGTTTTAGTTATGGTTTAGGGTTTGTGGTTAGGGTTTGCGTTTAGGATTTAGAGGGTTTGTTTTTATTTAGTGGTTTAGGTTTTAGTTTTAATTTTTTTTAATTTTAATTTTTAAATTAAGTAAACCAAGAGTTTAGTTTATTTAGTTTATTTTTTTATTTTAGTTTATTTTATTTTATTATTTTTATTTTATTTAGGATTATTTTATTTCCTTTAGATAGTTTATTTATTTTAGGTTAATGATTTTAGTTTATTTTTAGGTTTAGGTTTATTTTAGTTTAGTTTTATTTTGTTTTGTTTTAGGTTTAGGTTTTATTTATTTAGGTTTAGTTTAGGTTTTTTATTTGGCTTTTTAGGTATTATTTTTTAGTTTAGGTTTAGGTTTATTTTTTGTTTATTTTCTTTTATTTTATTTTGTTCTAGGTTTAGGTTTTTTTTTAAGTTTAGGTTTAGGTTTTATTTACTTTAGTTTAGTTTATCTTAGTTTAGGTTTAGGTTTATATTATTGTTATTTTAGGTTTAGGTTTTTTTTATTTTATTTTAGGGTCAGGTTTTCTTTTTTATCTACTTTTAGGTTTATTTTATAGGTTTAGGTTTTATTTAGTTTTATTTTATTATTTTAGGTTTATTTTATTTTATTTTAGTTTAGTTTTATTTTATTTAGGTTTTTATTTTGAATTTAGTTTACATTTTATTTATTTTATTTTAGAATAGTTTTAATTTTTTTATTTTCTTTTATTTTAGGTTTAGTTTAGGTTTTGTTTATGTTTTATTCTATTTTATTTTATTTTATTTATTTTGGTTTAGTGTTTTATTTATTTTATTTTTAGGTTTTATTTAGTTTAGGTTTAGGTTTTTAGCTTTTGGTAGGTTTGTTTTAGGTTTTGTTTTCATTTTAGGTTTATTTTAGTTTTTATTTTTAGTTTAGGTTTAGTCTACTTTAGTTTATTTTATTTTATTTAGTTTAGATTTAAGCATGATTTATTTTAGGTTTAGGTTTTAATTATTTTAGTTTAGTTTATTTTAGTTTATGTTTAGGTTTATTTTATTTTGTTTATTTTATTTTTATTTTAAGATTATTTTTCATTTCTAGTTTAGGGTTTGTGTTTTATTTTTATTTATTTGTAGGATTTATTTTTAGATTTATCTTTAGGTTTCGATTTTTATTTAGTTTTTATTTTATTTTATTTTAGGTTTATTTTTTTATTTATTTTACATTTAATTTTAATTATATTTATTTATTTTATATTAGTTTATTTTATTTTTAGTTCTTAGGTTTTATTTATTTTATTTTAGTTTATTTTACTAGTTATTTTCTTTTATTTTAGGTTTAGTTTAGGTTTTATTTTATTTTATTTTTTTATTTTATTTAGATTTAGTTTTTTTTATTTTTTTATTTTTTAGTTTTATTTTATTTTTTTTAGTTTAAGGTTTAGTTTAGTTTTATAGTTTAGGGTTTGATCTTAGTTTAATTTGAGGTTTTAGGGTTTATTTGATTTAGGTTTGGTTTTAGTTCAGTGGTTTTATGGTTTAGTTTTGGTGGAGTGCTCAGGTTTTAGGGTTTGTGAGTTTTTAGTAGTTATGATCCAGGGTCTAGGCTAAAGGCCTGGGTCAGGTGGTCATAGTGGTTTCAGTGTTTGGTGCTATGGTCAGTTTGGTGATCTAGAATAGTAGTTTTAGGGTCTTTTAAACAAACCCAAGCAAACCAAGAGTTAATTCTTTATTTATGTAATATCTTTATTATTTTATCAGTATATGGTTAGGCCTAGATAAAGTTAACTAGTATCAGTGGAAGGTTTATCAGGGGGCCTAGTGGTCAGGCCAAGACTCAGTTGTGGCCCAGTAGTCAGTTTTTGGGGAGGGTTTATGGATCTTTAGTTTAGGTTTAGGATTTAGGGTAGCGCAGGTTATTAGTTTAGATTTAGGCTTTAAGGTTTTTTTTTAAGTTTAGTATTTTAGTTTTTTTTTTAAAGTTTATTTAGTTTATTTTTTATTTTATTTAGTTTTAATTAGGTTTAGGTGAGGTTTATTTTCTATTTTATATTTATTTATTTTATTTTTACGTTTAGGTTTAGTTTTATTTTATTTTAGGTTTAAGATTTAGGTTTTTTATTTTAGGTTTATTTTTTTATTTATTATTTTTTAGTTTATTTTGAGTTTATTTTATTTTTATTGTTTAGGTTTAAGTTTTATTTTCTATAGTTTATTTTATGTTTATTTTTTTTATTATAGGTTTAGCTTTTTTTAGTTTAAGTTTTAAGTTTTATTTCTTTAATATTTTTTAGGTTTTTTTAGGTTCTTGATTTTAGTTTATTTTATTTTATTTATTTTAGGTTTATTTTATTTTATTTTGTTTAGTTTTATTTTATTTTATGTTTTTAGGTATTTTATTTTATAGTTTAGTTTTAGTTTATATTTATTATATTTTAGTTTAGTTTTATTTTATATTTTAATCCAGTTAGGTTTAGGTTTAGTTTAGGTTTTAGTTTAGATTTTATATTTATTTTAGTTTATTTAGTCAGTTTAGGTCTAGGTCGAGGAGGTTTGGGTTTTAGGGTTTGGTGGAGGTTTTAAGTTTAGGGCCCAGTTGTAGATTTAGAGGTTTGGTGGCTCTGGTGGTTAGTTTTAATGTAAGGCTCAGTTAGTTTTGGGTATGGTTTAGGTTTTCTTTAAAAAAAATCAAGAAACCAAGAGTTTAGTTTATTTATTCAATTTATTTTAATTTTATTTTATTTAATTTAGTTTTTATTATTTGGTTTTATCTTTTTTTATTTTTTATGCTCAGTTTAGTTTATCTTTTAACTGAAATTTATTTTTATCTTTTATTTTGTGCCTCTCAGTGGCTCAGGGTAGGGTGTGGCTAGGGTCAGGCCCAGGGCTCAGTCAGGTAGATTTGTGGTAGTGTAGCCTTTTTGGGTTAGTGGCCTAGTGGTTCTAGGGTTTGTGGTTCCTGCCGAGTTAGATTTAAGTAGGGTCAAGGTTTATTTTATTTTATTTTATTTTATTTTATTTTATTTGGTTGCTCTGTTTTAGATATATTTATTTTGGGTTAGTTTTTTTAGTTTATTTATTTTAAATTAAACTAGATTTAGGTTTTTTAGTTTATTTTATTTATTTTATTTATTATTATTTTTCATTTAAGTTAATTTTATTTTATTTAATTTATTTTAGGTTTATTTATTTTAGTTGGCATTTTATTTTTTTAGTTTATTTAGGTTTAAGTTTAGGTTTATGTTTATTTTTTTAGTTTAGTTTTATTTTATTTTATTTAGGTTTGGTTTTATTTTATTTTTTTATTTTATTTTAGGTTTTATTTAGGTTTATTTTAGTTTTTTTTTTAGTTTAGGTTTTAATTAGTTTATTTTATTTTATTTATTTATGGTTTTATTTTATTTTAGAGCTTAGATTTATATTTGTTTTATTTTTAGTTTAGTTTATTTTATTTTATTTTCTTTAGGTAGGTTTAGGTTTATTTATTTTTTATATTTTTAAGTTTAATTTTTTTAGGTTTTATTTAGTTTTATTTTATTTTAATTTAGGTTTACTTTATTTTATTTTTTATTTAGCTTTTATTTAGGTTTATTTTATTTTTAGTAGTTTAGGTTTATTTTATTTTAGTTTGACTTTATTTTTATTTTATTTTATTTTAGGTTTATGTTTAGGTTTAGGTTTTAGTTTAGTATTTTATTTCATTTACTTTATTATTTTATTTAGTTTAGGTTTTTTATTTATTTTATTTTGAGGTATTTTTTGTTTAACTTTTGGGTTTAGGGATTATGATTTAGGGTTTAGGGTTTAGGGTTGATATTTTAGAGTTTAGGGTTTAGGGTTGTGGTTTTAATGATTTAGGGTTTAGGGTTTAGGTTTAGGTTTTTTTATTAGGTTTTTTTTATTTTTAACAGTGAACTTATTCAGATTCAACATTTCTTTTTTTTTATTTCATCAACCAAGTAACACAACAAGTTTTCTAAGACACAAGCGATGACATAGATAAAAAATGAGCATGCATAGAACAAATCAAAAACCCTAGATAATTAGAATCGTGTCTACTATAAAGATTATAAGTAGATCGGATATTCTTCGCTTTCATTAAACCACTCTGAGCGATCCACCATCATATCCCGGGTCTCTACCTCCGCCACCACCACGGGTAACCTCTATCGTTCCTCCCACCTCCATAACCACCACTCGCCACCACCACCTCCATATCCACCAACACCTCGATACCCCACCACTATTGATAACTGCCTCCATTCTAGATTCCCCATCACCATTTTATTTAGGTTTATTTTTAGGTTTAGTTTTGGGTTTATTTATTATTATTTATTGAGTTACTTTAGTTTAGGTTTGTTTTTTGGTTTAGGTTTAGGGTTTGGGATTAGGATTTATGGTATTTTTAGAGGGAGTGATTAGGGTTTAGTGGTAGGTTATAGTTGGGTTTTTTATATTTTTATTTTATTTTCTTTTAGGTTTAGGTTTTAGTTTGGGTTTTATTTAATTTAATTATATTATTATATTTTATTTTATTTATATTTTTTTTTTAGGTTTTACAGATTAGTAGATTTTTTGGTTTAGGGTTTGGAGTTTAAGGTTTAGTGGTTTAGGGTTTTATGTGGGTTTAGGGTTTAAGGATTAGGGTTGTGTGGGGGTTTAGGGTTTATGGTTAGTTTAGGGTTTAGGGTTTATGGTTTTTAGGGTTTAGGATTTAGGGTTTAGGGTTTAGGTTTTAATTTAGGGTTCAGGGTTTTTGATTTTTTTTTTAATGGAGAATAAATTCAGATTCAACATTTCTTCTTTTTGATTTCATAAACCAAGCAACACACCAAGTTTTCTAAGTCACAATCGATGATATAGTTAAATAATCAGCACGCATAGAGCAAATCAGAAACCATAGATAGCTAGAATCGTCTTTACTATAAAGACACAGTTCCATAAGTAGCAGATCAGATTGACCGTTCTTCAGAAACCCTAGATAGCTAGAACCACCCTGACATCTAGAGTAGCCGGATTCACGATCGTATCTCTGATCTCTCCCTCCACCACCACCATAGTTGTAACCTTCGTTGCTTCTCCCACCTTAAAATCCACCACTACTTTGACCACCACCTCGATATCCACTAGCACCTCCATATCCCACACCACCACTACGATTATTGTCGCCTACACCTTCGCCTCCACCATTACATCTAGAATGAACCTAGTTGATGGTGATGTTCATGCCATCAAGGTTCTGCCTATTCTTACGGTTTAGGTTTAGGTTTAGGGTTATTTAGTTTTAGGGTTTAGGTTAACTTTTTAATTTATTTAGTTACTTTACATTTAGGTTTAGGGTTTGTGGTTTAGGGTTTAGGGTTTAGGGTTTAGAGTTTAGGGTTTAGGGTTTTAGGGTTTGCTTTTAGGGTTTAGGATTTTTAGGTTTAGGGTTGTAGTTTGGTTTGGGCTTAGGTTTATGATTTAAGGTTACTATTTTTCTTTTTTTATATAAAAAAATTTAAACTAGTAGGTTTAGGTTTTTAGTTAATTTTATTTTATTTTTAATTTATTTTATTTTATTTATATTTATGTTTATTTTTTAATTTTATTTAGTTTAGTTTATTTATTTTATTTTTATTTTAGTTAGGTTTTATTTTAGTTTATTTTTAGGTTTTGACAGAGTTTATTTTTAGTTGAGTTTATTTTATTTATTTTTTAGTAGTTTTACTTTTTATCTAGATTTAGGTTTAGGTTCCATTTTATTTTTAGGTTTTAGGTTTATTTTAGGATTATTTTAGATTTTATTTTATTTTTTATTTTCATTTTATTTTATTTTATTTTTAGGTTTAGGTTTAGGTTTTATTTATTTTATTTTAGTTTATTTTAGTTGATTAGGGATATTTATTTTCTTTATTTCATTTTAGATTTTAAGTTTTTATAGTTTTCATTTATTTAGGTTTTAATTTTAGGTTTATTTTTTAAGTTTATGTTTATTTTATTTTATTTTATTTTATGTTTATTTATTTTTTATTTTTAGTTTTATTTTATAGTTTTATTTTTTATTATTTTAGTTTAGTTTAGGTTTATTTATTATTTTAGTTTATTTGATTAGTTTATTTTTATTTTTTTTTTTTTTATATTTTATTTTATTTTATTTAAGTTTAGGTTTTATATATTTATTTTAGGTTTTTTATGTTTAGTTTTTAGTTATTTTTTTAGTTTAGTGGGTTTAGGGTTTTTTAGCTTTTGAGTTTTAAGGAATTAGTAAAAAATGTAGGTTTATTTAGTTTTATTTAGTTTATTTTATTTTATGTTTATTTTAGGTTTTATTTTATTTTTATTATTTAGATTTTATTTTTAGGTTTAAGTTTATTTCATTTATTTATTTTATTTTTTTAGGTTTGTTTATTTTATTAGTTTATTTATTTTAGTTTGGATTAGGATATTTTATTTCTTTATTTATTAGTTTAAGTTTTATTTGTATAAGTTATTTCATATTTTATTTTATTTATAAGTTTTAGTTTATTTATTATTTTATTTTATTTATTTTATTATTTATTTATTTAGTTTTATAGGTTTATTTTATTTTAGTTTATATTATTTTATTTAGTTTTGATTTTTGTTTATTTTTTAGTTTAGTTTATTTTATTTATCATAGTTTAGGTTTATATTATTTTAGTAGTGTTTAGTTTAGTTGTGTGTTTGGGGTTTAGTTTAGGGTAGGGTTTAGGGAGAGGAAGTTTAGAGAGTTTAGGGTTTTAAAAATGCAAACCCAGTTATTTATTTATTTAGTTTATTATTTTTATTTTTTATTTATTTAGTTGATTTATTTATTTTTTTATTTATTTTATTTAGGTTTTATATATTAGTTTTATTTTATATTGGTAGGTTTATTTATTTTAGAAGAGGTTTTATTTTATTTTATGTTTTATTTAGGTTTTATTTATTTTATTTACTTAGTTTTATGTTAGTTAAGTTTAGGTTTATTTGTTTTATTTTAGGTTTAGGTTTTATTTTGATTTATTTTGGTTCATTATTTAGGTTTAAGTTTTATTTTGTTTTATTTTATTTTATTTAGTTTATTTTATTTTATTTATGTTTAGTTTTATTTTATTTTATTTTATTTTTTTTGGTTTAGTTTAGGTTCTTATTTATTTTATTTTAGTTTAGTTTTATTTTTATTTTATTTCTTTAGGTTTTTTTTATTTTAGTCTCAGTTTTAGTTTATGTTTTTTATTATATTTGCCCAGTTTATTTTATTTATTTTTTTTTTAGTTTATTTAGTCAGTTTATTTTTAGCTTTTAGGTGGGTTTATGGTCATTTTGGGTTTGGGTCAGGCTCAGGTTGTTTGAGTTTTAGGGTTTAGTTTGTATTTGCCTAGCCCAGGTTTATGGCTCAGTTTTTGGGCCAGGGTTTGTGGTTTTGGGTTTTTTAGATTTGGAGTGGTTTAGGATTTGTGATTTAGGTGTTTAGGTTTGTGGTTTTAAGGTTTAGTTTAGGATTTAGGGTTTAGTGTTTGTTTTAGTTTTAGTTTAGGGTTCCGGGTTTATGGTGGTTTTAGGTTTTAAGCTTGTTAGGGTATAAAGTATAGATGTTTTTTTTATTTTAGTTTTTGGGTTTAGGTTTATGGTTTAGGTTTAGTTTAGGGTTTATGGTTTAGGTTTTATTTTAGGCTTTAGGGTTTTTAGTTTTTTTTTAACAATGAACAAATTCAAATTCAACATTTCTTCTTATTGATTTCATCAATCAAGTAACACACGAAGTTCTCTAAGACAAGTGACATAGATAAAAATGAGCATATAAAAGCAAAATCCTAGATAAGTAGAACCATCTCTATCAGAAAGACAGCTTTCATAGTGATCGATCGATTTCTTCGCTTTCTCAGCTTCCCATCAGAACCACCAAAGCCTCTCGAGTAGCGAGATCCACCATCATATCCCTAATCTCTCCCTTCGCCACCACCATGGCTGTAAGCTCCGATGCTCCTCCTGCCTCTATAACCACCATTGCTCCAACAACCACCTCAATATTTATGAGCACCTCCAGATCCCCCACCATCACTACAATAACTACCATCGCCATCTTCACCTCCACTACCAGATCTAGATTGAGCCTAGTTGACGATGATGTTCTTGAAGTCAAGGTTCTGCCCATTCTTAAGGTCTAGATTTAGGTTTAGGTTTATTATGTTTTAGGGTTTATGTTTATTTTATACTTTATTTAGTTACTTTAGATTTAGGTTTATGGTTTTGGGTTTACAGTTTGAGGTTTAGGGTTTAGGGTTTAGGATTAGGATTTATGGTATAGGGTTTGGGTTTATGGTTTTTTTATGACAGTTTAGGGTTTAGGGTTGTAGGTTTAGGTGGTAGGTTTAGGATTTGTGGTTAAGGTTTTAGGTTTGTGTGGCTTGGGGATTTAGGGTTTAGGTTTTTTGTAAAGGTTTTATGATTTAGTTTTATTTTTTAATAAAGCAATATTTAGGTTTATTTTAGTATTTTAGTATATTTTTGTTTATTTTAGTTTACTTTATTTTTCTTTATTTTGGTTTATTTTATTTTATTTTATTTTATTTTTGTTTTGTTATTTTTTTTATTTATTTTATTTTTATGTTTTATTTATTATTTTTAGGTTTTTTTATTTAGTTAGTTTATTTATTTTTTTAGTTTTTTATTTAGGTTTTTATTTATAGTTTTTATTATTATTTATTTAGGTTAGAGTTTATTTTTTTATTTAGTCTTTATTTTTTTATTTATCTATTATTTTGAGTTATTTATATTTATTTTATTATTTATTTTTTTATTTTTTATCTATCTTTATTTTATCTTAAGTTTTATCTTATATAGGTTATCAGTTCTTATCTTTTATCTTCTTTTTATATTATCTTAGTTTTGGCCTTTTCTAGTTTATCTTATCTATTTACTTCTAGCCTAGGCTCATTTATCCATTTAGTTTATCTAGTAGTTAGGGCTTTTGAGCTTGTGGCTGGGCCCAGTGGCCCAGGTCAGGTGGCTCAGTGGCCTGGCCCAGGGCCTCAGGGCTCAGGTTCTGGGCGCTCATGGAAGGCCCAGGCCCAGTGGTCTGGCCTGGGCCTAGGGTCACTTGGGCCTGTGGGCCCAGCCTCAGGTTAGCCTTGGCCAGCTCATGGTCTGTGGCCTGGGCCTTAGGCTCCAGTGGGCTGGGCTGAGGCCTGTGGCTCAGTGGCTTTTGGCTTGGGGGCCCAGGGCTCAGGGTCAGGATGGCCGGGCTCAGGGTTAAGGATTTAGGGCTTTAGGATTTAGGGTTTTATAAATGATGTAAAACCCAGCAAGTTTTTAGTTTAATTTATTTAATCTTATTTAAGTTTATTTTTATTTTTATTTAT
This sequence comes from Cymbidium sinense, assembly GCA_021442155.1. NCBI lineage: Eukaryota > Viridiplantae > Streptophyta > Magnoliopsida > Asparagales > Orchidaceae > Cymbidium > Cymbidium sinense. The sequence continues at coordinate 352,170,139 of CM038214.1, read as the reverse complement.
TTAATTTATTTATTTTAGGTTTTTTTATTTTAGTTTAGGTATTTTATTTTAGTTTTTTTTTTTAGGTTTAGGTTTATGTTCATTTTTTAGTTTAGGTTTATTTTTATTTTATCTTTTAAGTTTAGGTGTTATTTTTCTTTAGGTTTTATGTTTAGGTTTCATTTTATTTTTTTTTAGTTTAGGTTTTAGGTTTCATTTTTTTTAGGTTTTATTTAGTTTATTTAAGTTTATTTTTTTATTTTAGTTTAAGGTTTAGGTTTAGTTTATTTTAGGATTAGATTTAGGTTTTATTTATTTTAGTTTAGTTTATTTTAGTTTAGGTTTAGGTTTATTTTATTTTGTTTATTTTAGTTTTAGGTTTTTTTAGTTTAGGGAAAGGAGGACTCAATTATAAAAAGGCAACCAAAATTTGGAGAGCTAAAACTTCAAAAGAAGGGTTACAATAAAAAAAGGGCTACCAACCAATATAAGAGAAGAAAATCATCCTAGCCATCATTGCTAACAAAAACCACAGTGCACCGCAAAGAATGCCACCAAGAACAAGGAACATCCATCAAAAGGGAAAAATGAGAAACAAACCAGCCAAACAACCAACCAAAGACCCCAATAGAGAGGATAAACAAACAGAACACCAACCACCACAATAGATGAAGAGTTGAAGAAAAGCACCCCAACCCCAACCTAAAGCTAGGACCATAACCAAGTAAGAAACTGAAAAAACCACCAACCAAATAGCCACCAATAGTAGACAAAAGCAAACAAAGAAGAAATGAAGGAAGAGGAAAGAATAGCACAAAGAAAGAAAAAAGCCCAAAAAACCCAATGAGAGTAACCACAAAACCAGCAAGGAAACATATAGAACATAAAAGGGAGCAACAAACAACCAAAGAAAGGAAGCCAGCCAACCAAAAAGGAGTGAAACAAAAATAGAGGGATAAAAGAAGAAAAAACCCCAAGGGAAAGGAGGCAACAACAACAGAATAGAATACCACCAGCAGAAGCACCCCAACAAAGAAAGCAAGAGAAGCCACCAAGAGAAGGGGAAAAGAAACTAAGTAAATCTAACATAAGACAAACCATCTTTATCTAAGTTAAAGGCCTCTTAATTGCTTAGAATAATATCATTGATAAACAATGTAAAATCATAGAGGTTGCTCCTAAGCCGAAAAAAATCAGCTCAAGGATTGCCTTCCCTCGAAATATGAGTCATTTTAAATGAAAGTTTAGAAATAATGGCTTATATATTCATAATTAAATAGAAAAGCTCAGCATTACCCTTGTAATTAGAATTGATCATAGCAACAACCATCTCATCATCAGATTCCAACCAAATAGTAAGAAAATTTCTATCCAAACAAAGCTTAAGAGCATGATAAACATCCATCAATTCATCCATAATAATAGAAGTAGTATAGAGAGGAGTGGAAAAATCCAAGATAATATTCCTAAGACTATTTCAAAAAATACCACCACAACGACTTAAGTGCAATAGAGCCATCGATAATTTTAATACAATAATTAAGAGGCTTAATCCAATAAATGATTTTATAAGTAGGAGGTGAGTCTCAAAAAGGAAACTTGATACCCAACTTAGAGGCAACAAACTTGCAACCTTTATAATTAGTACCACTAAGAAGAGCAACCTTATGTAAAAAAAAAATCTTACCTTTAGTCTTCAATAATCCTCTTATGATTCATAGCACATGATGTTAACATCAATAAGCCAAATAAACCAAATTAAAGTAAAAGCCACAATTTTGATATGCCTTTGATAGTATTTAGAAAATAAGAGTTAAGAAGTTCCATTAAAGAAAGCTTACCATTAAAACAACTTAAATTAAATAACTCTTCATACTAACCCCAAACTTTAGAGGCAATGACACCATTAAAAAAAACATGACTAACATTCTCAATATGAAAGCTACACATGCATTTAGAAAGAAGATAAAAGCCTTTATCCAAAAGTAAAGAATCAACAACAATAAAACCCCTTAAAATCCTCCAAATAAGAATCAAATAAGAGGTAGGAATAATATTATTCCAAATTTTAAGAAAGATTGGAGAAGAGGGTTTATTAACTCAAATATGTTGCCAAGTATCTTTAATGGAAAAATCACCATTACTAGAAATGCTGTAAAGAACTTGATCCGGAATAGTACCATCAATAATAATATTGGTGATATTATTACAAATGGATTCATGAATCAAATCATTTAAGAGAGATTGATTCCAATAACCATTTAAAAAAAGATTAACTTTTGAAGAAGAAGTTAAATGAGTATTAAACATAGAATCCATAGAAGAAACCCCCATCTAGTTATCTTGCCAAAAAAATGAAGAATCACTATTGATACCCAAGAAAATGAGAGGTTCTGCAAGCCATTTAACATCACAAAGGCATTTCTAAGCAATAGAATCACCATGTTTACAGCTACAAAATAAGGGATGCTTACCTTTGCAATATTTGAAATTCATAAAATTAGCCCAAAGACTAACATTCTTCTAAAAATTCCACCATAGTTTATAGGAAAAAACATTGGCGGAATCCAAAGGACCTGCAACCAATACCACCTTCAAATAAAGTACCACACATGCTAGACCAAGAAGCCCAATGAAGTCTTTTGGTCGAATGCCTAGAACCCCAAAAAAACTTATAAAAATTTATTATAAAGTCATTCAATCTGAATAATAACAAGGGAAGTAAGAACAATATTAATCAACAAAAACAAAGGAAGAGAGTAAAGAATACTTTTAATAACAATTAATCTAAGTTGATGTTTTTATTTATGAAATTCAAGGGTAGAAACTTTATTCTGAATTAATATTGTTGATTCTTTTGGTATTAATCTAAACCAAAAGATAAAAAAATGAAATTCAAGGGTAGAAACTTTATTCGAATATTTTGATAACCACATCAAAGAGATGAGATCTCTTAGGACAATAATATAAAGGAGAGCCTAAATATTTGATAGATGACATTGAAGAGAAAACCAAGTAATATCTTTTATTTTATTGATTCTATCAGAGATAGAAATAGAAGAGATAAACCAAGAGGTTTAGGGTTTAGGGTTTAATGTTTTTTTTAAATTAAGTAAACAAGTAGGTATACGTTTATTTAGTTTCTTTTATATTTATATTTAGGTTTATTTTTTATTTTCATTTAGTATAGTTTCTTTATTTTATATTTATTAATTTTAGTTTAGTTTTTTTATTTTAGTTTATTTTTTAGTTTAAGTTTAGGTTTATGTTTATTTTTTTACTTTAGTTTTTTTTATTTTATTTTTTAAGGTTAATTTTTATTTTTATTTTAGGTTTAGGTTTAGGTTTTATTTTGTTTTAAGGGTTAGGTTAGGTTTTATTTTAAGTTTATTATTAGTTTTATTTTTTAGTTTAGGTTTATGTTTTTTTTAGTTTATTTTATTTTAGTTTAGGTTTAGGTTTAGGTTTAGGTTTAGTTTATTTTAGGTTATGTAATCTATTTTATTTTTAGTTTATTTTAGTTTAGGTTAAGGTTTATTTTATTTTATTTATTTATTTTTAGGTTTTAGGTTTTTTAGTATTTATTATATATTTTTATTTTTATTTTACGTTTTATTTAAATTAGTTTTATTTTATATTTTATTTTTTTTTTTTGTTTATTTAGTTTATTTTATAATTTAGTTTTTTATATTTATTTAGGTTTAGGTTTAGTTTAGGTTTTATTTTTTATTTATTTTATTCAGTTTATGTTTTTATTTATTTAATTTTTAGGTTTATGTTTTAGGTTTTTAGATTTTTATTTATTTATTTTATTTACTTAATTTAGTTTAGGTTTATTTTTTATTTTATTTTAAGTTTTATTTGATTAGGTTTAGGTTTTTCAATTTTTTTAGTTTTTGTGGTTTAGGGTCTCTGCTAGAGTTAGGGTTTAGAGCCCAGGATTCCAGGACAGTGTCGGGGTGGGTTTGGCCGTTTAGGGTTTAGTGTCAGCTTTGGGTTTTGGGTTTTAGTGGTTTAGGGTCTAGGTGGCTTAGTTAGGGCTAGGTTTGGGGCTCAGGCTTTAGGTTTAGGTTTTAGGGTTTAGGATTTAAGGTTTAGTGGTCTTAGGTTAGTTGTGGTTGTGTGAATATGGCATACTTTTTTTAAAAGAACCAAGAAAACAAGAGGTTGTTTATTTAATTATTATTTATTTATTTTAGTTTATTTTATTTTATATTTTATTTAGATTTATTTTTTCATTTAATTTATTTATCTTAGGTTTATTTATATATTTTAGTTTTAAGGTTAGGTTTATGTTTATTTTTTAGTTTAGTTTTTTTATTTTAAGTTTGCTATATTTTTTTTATTTTTAGGTTTATGTTTAAGTTTTATTTTATTTTTTTAGGTTTAGGTTTTAGGTTTTATTTTAGGTTTTTTTTGTTTTATTTTTAGTTTATGTTTCTTCGTTATTGTATTTTAATTAGTTTAGTTTTTTTAGTTTTATTTTGGTTTAGGTTTTATTTATTTATTTAGGTTTGTTTTATTTTTTTTATTTTGTATTTTTTTTTTAGTTTAGTTTGGTTTTATTTTATTTTTTTTATTTTAGTTTTATTTATTTATTTATTATTTGGTTTGTTTATTTATTTTATTTTATTTTATTTTAGGTTTATTTTATTTTATTTTACATTAGGTTTTATTTTAAGTTTATTTAATTTTTTTAGTTAGGTTTGTTTTTTTATTTATTTTACTTTAGTTTAATTTTTATGTATTTTATATTTTATTTTATGTTTAGGTTTCATTTTAGGTTATTATTTAATTTTATTTAGGTTTTGGTTTAATTATATATTTTATTTTTAGGTTTTATTTAGTTTTGGCTCTTTAGGTTTTAGGTTTAAGGTTTAGGAATTAGGGTTGTATTTTAGGGTTTGTGGGTCTGGATTTAGGGTTTCTGGATCAGGGTGTAGGTTTTAAGGTTTAGCTTGTAGGTTTAGGGTTTTATTTAGTTTTAGGGTTTAGGGATTAGGGTTATTTGTAAAAAATTAATATTTTATATTTTTTATTTAGGTTTATTTTTTATTTTTTTATTTATTTTAGTTTTATTTTATGTTTATTTATTTTAGTTTTGGTTTTAATTTAACTTTTGGTTTAAGTTTTATAATTTTTTTATTTTATGTTTTATTTTTTTTTTTATTTGGTTTATGTTTATTTTAGTTTATTTTATTTTATTTAGTTTAGGGTTTAGTTTAGTTTATTTTAGTTTAGGTTTAGGTTTTAGTTATTTAGTTTAGTTTAGGTTTATTTTATTTTATTATTTTTGGTTTAGGTTTTTTAGTTTTTTATTTAAGGTTTAAGTTTTAATTTTATTTTATTTTAGGTTTATTTTATTTTTATTTTACATTTAAGCTTTATTTTATTTAAGTTTTATATTTTTTATGTTTATTTTAGGTTTTATTTATTTTCTTTTAGTTTAGATTTTATTTTTCATGTTATGTCATTTTTAGGTTTAGGTTCATGTTTAGGTATAGGTATAGGTTTTAGTTTATGTTTTAGTTTAATTTTTATTTATTTATTTATATATTTTATTTTACATTTTATTTTATTTTAGGTTTAAGTTTTAGGTTTTAAGATTTAGGGTTTGGCCTAGGTTCAAGGGTTTGTGGCTCAGTTTGTGGTAGGGTCATATGTTTAATTTTAGGATTTGGTGGTCTCAGCCTAGGTTTTGCCTAGGGTTTAGGGTTTAGGATCTTATAGTTTAGGTTTAGTGGCTCGGGTTTGTGGTAGTTTAGAGTTTAGGTTTTTATTTTTTATTTTGTTTTAATATTTAATTTTTTTAAAAAAAATTAAGTAAACTCATAGGTTTATGTTTATTTAGTTTTTTTTATTTTTTTTACTTTATTTAATTTAGGTTTATTTATATTTTTATTTAATTTAGTTTAATTATTTTATGTTTATTTAATTTAGTTTAGTTTTTTTTTAATTTTTTTTTTTATTTTAGGTTTTATTTTATTTTTATTTTTAGGTTTAGGTTTAGGTTTGTATTTTATATTTTAGGTTTAGGTTTTAGGTTTTATTTTTTATTTTGTGTTTTTTATGTTTGATTTAGGTTTATATTTAGTTTATTATTTTATTTAGTTTAGGTTTAGTTTAGTTTATTTTAGGATTAGCAAAAGTTTTATTTATTTTAGTTTAGGTTTATGTTTATTTTATTTTATTTTTTTTAGGTTTTTTTAGTTTAGTTTTTTTTTTAAATTTTATTTTAGGTTTACATTTTATGTAGTTTTATTTTATTTGATTTAGTTTATTTATTTTATTGTGTTTAGTTTTATTTTATTTTAGTTTTATTCCCAGGTTTATTTTATTTCTAGTTTAGATTAGGTTTTATTAATTTTATTTTAGTTTATTTATTATGTTATTTTATTTTAGGTGGTATATCTTTAGTTTAGGTTTTATTTTATCTTTATTAATTTATCATTTAAGTTTATATTTTACATTTTTACCTAGCCCAGGTTTAAGTCTGTTTTAGGGTTGGCCCAGTTATGGGCCCAGGGTTTTTTGTGGCCCAGCTGGGTGTCAGGATTCAGTGGCCCAGGATTTAGTGCCCAGATCTTCATGGCCTGTTTAAGATAGGGCCAGGGCCTGGCCTGGCCCAGGTCTTAGGGCCCAGTCAGTCATGGGCCTGTTTAATCAGTGGTTTCAGGGCCTTAGGATTAGGCCTGGTGGCTCAGTGTGGGGTCAGTGGCCCAGTGGCCCAGGTCATTGTGGCCTAGGGCCCAGACTGAGTGTTAGCCCAGGATTTAGGGCCCAGGGCACAGGCCCAGTGGCCCAGGCATAGGTTATTACTGTGAGTTTAGTGGTATTTAGGATTTAGGATTTAGGGTATGGTAGGGTGGTTAGTGTGGTTAGGGTTAGTCAGGCTCAGTGATAGTAGGGTAGTTTAGGCTTTAGTGTAGGGTTTTTAGTGTTTAGATTTAGGTTTAAGGTTATTTAGATTTAAGGTTTAAGGTTTAGGATTAGGTTTAAAGTTTATGTTTATGAGGGTTAGGGTTTAGGGTTTTTTTAGGGGTTTTTTAAGAAATTTGGGAAATTTTATTGCCACAAAGAAAAGGTACAAAATCTGTAGAGGGGGAAAATCTCTAAGCTAATTCTCAAAGAGCTACAAAAAGTCCTAAGGAGATAATTCTCCTTGCTAATAGAATAAGTAAAGAAAGGAAGCTTATAAAAAAAGAAACAGAGATCCACAAAAAATAATCCTTGAAATCAGCATCAAACATCCTTCGCTCCTTATAAAACCAGCTCAATCCAGTAGCAAAAGTCTCCCAACATGTACCAGAGATCTACAACAAGCTTGAAAAGGGATTAGTATAGATAATGAAATAGTTAACTAAGCATAAAATATAAGAGCAGATAGAAGTAAAAAAGATGAAGAAAAGGCTTATGCTTAGTAATAGTCATCTTAAGGAGTAGCACCATATGTAAGCATCCAGACTTCAAGTGAAGGGTTATAAATACATATAGCACTACCAGCCAAAAAGAGTGGTAAGCATCATGGCCATCATTGCCAGCATACTTCTTGTAGTACCTTATCCAATGACGATCATTGCACAAACCTACATAAAACTTCAAACAACAGATGTAGCCATAAGAAACCCAACAGTCAGATATATTAAACTTAGTAAAGCAAATAAGAAGGTAACCCATTAGGAATGACTTAGATCATAGGGAGCACAACCAAAGCCAACACCAAATATTTCTAACACAATTGCTAGGAGAAAACCTCACAATAAGAGAAATAGAACTAAATAGAGACCAAACAAAGGAAAAAAGGAGGACCATAATTGGTATGGTCCTTCATTAAAAAAACATGCTAAGATCCATAAACGATAATAATATCCAGATTAACTGTAAAACTAACATCAAAGATGATAGGAAGCAAGGCAACCAATAAAATAGGAAAAGGTAGAGATTCAACCACAATCCAAAAATTAAAATCACAGCAGGTAGACATTAGAAGAGAAGAATGGAAAATTAAATAGGCAGATCCATACATAGACTTGATAAGATCAAAAAAAATATAACAAAGTAAATACTTTTTAAACTCAACCAGCCAGTTAGAGCAGCCAATCCAAGCAACTAGCAAGGTAGTCCACCCTGCAAGCCACCATGAAAGCCAAGGATTCAAATTATTAGACTTAGAATCATCAGGATGAAAGACAAAAAGAGTCATCCATTTAGAAATATTGAGAAAATCCCAAGAAAAAGCCATAGACAGCAGTCACCAATCCTAATCCAAAGACATGAGAATGTAGTTAAAACAGCTAGATACAATAGCTAAAAATAGAAAAGGTAAAAACCCTATATGGTCAGAAATAATCCAACAGCCAAAGATAGCCGCAAACAAGAATCCCAATAGGGAAAACATCAGCCAAATCCAAAAAACATCCAACTAGTTACCTTCCAGAATACCAATTAAAATATAACATCAAGATACGGAGGCACACCAAATAAGACAATATAGTAAACAAATAGCCAACCTTCGTTTTTAGGTTTAGGGTTTAGGTTTTTAGGTTTATGGTTGTAGGTTTAGGGTTACAGTTAGTTTCAGGGTTTAGGGTGTTTTTATTTATTTTATTTTATTTTTTTATTTAGTGTTTAGGGTTTAAGGTTTTTTAGGGTTTAGGGTTAGTTTAGGGTTTAGGGTTTAGGATTTTGGGTTTATGATTCAATGTTTAGGGTTTTCTTTTAAAATCAGAAACCCATAGGTTTAGGTTTATTTAGTTTTGTATTTATTTTATTTATTTTTTTATTTTATTATTTACTTTAGGTTTAGGTTTAGGCTTTTATTTTATTTTTTAGGTTTAGGTTTTAGGTTTTCATTTTAGGTTTATTTTTAGATTATATTTTTAGAGGTTTATTTATTTTATTTTATTTAGTTTAGGGCTTAGGTAGTTTATTTTAGATGCAGGTTTTATATCTTTTAGTTTAGTTTTATTTTTATATTTTATATTTATTTTAGGTTTAGTTTAGTTTAGGGTTTTATTTTGTTAAATTTAGGGTTATGTTTTTATTTTATTAATTTTATTTATTAGTTTATTTTATTTTATTTTAAGTTTATGTTTAAGTCTAGAAGGTTTTAATTTTATTTTTATTATTATCCAGGTTTAGGTTTATTTATCTTAGGTGTGTGGGTAGAGCCAGGTTTGTGCAAGTGAGTTTAGGATTTATACATAGCTGGAGGGCCAGGGTTTAGGGTTAAGATAGGTTGGATTTAGTAGCTTTGGGGCCCAGGGTTTAGTTTAGGGTATATCAGGGTATTAGGTTTAAGGTTTAGCAGTGGAGTGGAGTTTAGGCCTCATGTAGGCTTAGCCTTAGTAGGCCCAGGGTGAGAGGATTTAATTTAATAGTTTAGGTTTATTTATCTTAATTTAATTTAGTTTTAAAGTTTATCCCATTTATCTTTAGGCCTGGTTTATATTTATTTTAGTTTTATTTAGCTCAGACTAGGTCCCAGGCTTTAGGGTTTAGGGCCCAGGTGGAGGGCCCAAGTTTATGGTTGGCCCAGGCAAGTAGGGCTCAGGTCAGGGCCCAGGGCCCAGGGCCTGGTGGAGTCAGTGGTTTAATGGTGGGGTTTAGAGTGCCTGGGTAAGAGGTTAGGTCAGCATTAGTGGGTTTAGCATCAAAGTGGAGACAGTTTAGGGTGTGGTATAGTTTGGGGAGTTTAAGTTGGGAGTGTTTAGAGTTTAGGTTAGGGCCCAGGGAGTGTTTACTATTTAGGGTTTAAAGAGGGAGATTTAGATTTAGGATTTAGGGTTTAGGTAGGGAGCAGGATTAGGATGATTTAGGTTTTATGGTTTAGATTTAGTTTTTTTTAGGTTTAAGTGGGGGTTTATGGTTAGGTTTAAGGTTTTAGGGTTTAGGATTGGTTTTAGGTTTAGGTTTAGGGTTTTGGTTTTTTAGCAGAGAACAAATTGTGATTCAACATTTCTTCTTTTGATTTTATCAACCAAGTAACACCAAGTTTTCGAAGACAAGTGATGACATAGATCAAAAATGAGCACGCATAGAGTAAATCAAAAATCATAGATAACTAGAACTATCTCTACTATAAAGACATATAAGGAGCATCGATGAGCTCATCGCTCCACTTCCCATCGAACCACCCCGCATCTTAGTATGGATCCACCATCATATATCCTCTCCCCTCCACCACCATGCGCATAACCTCCATTATACCTCCTACCTCCATGACCACCACTACCCCGACCACCACCTCCATATCCACCAGCACCTCTAGATCCCCCAACACCATTGCGATAATCGCTGCCTCCACCTTCGCCTCCATCGCCGGATCTGGATTGATCCTAGTTAATGGGTTTAGGGTTTAGGTCTACGGTTTAGGGTTTAGGTTTAGGGAGGGTTTAGTGGGTTTAGGAGGTTTAGGGAGTGTGGGGTAGGTTGGGAGGGTTTAGAGTTTAGTGTTTGAGGTTGGGTTTTGTTTTAGGTTAGCAGTGATTAGTGTGAGAGGTTTAGAGTTTTGGGATTTTGGTTTATGGTTTAGTGAGTAGGGAAGTTTGGGTTAGTTTAGGTGGCTCAGATTTTAGTGAGTTATGATTTAGGGTTTATCAGGGTCAGTTTGGAGGTTTAGGGTCATGGTTTTTTATGTTTAGAGTAGGGTTTGGATTTGTGTTTTGAGTTTAGTTCAGGGTTTTAAAATTAAGCAAACTTGTGTTTATTTATTTAGTTTATTTATTTATTTATTTAATATAGTTTAGGATTTTATTTTAGTTTTTTATTATGGTTTAGGTTTAGGTTTATGTTTATTTTTTGTTTAGTTTTTTTGTTTAGATTTTATTTTTTATTTTTAGACTTAGGTTTAGGTTTTTATTTTATTTTTTTATGTTTAAGTTTTAGATTTTTATTTGAGGTTTATTTTTATGTTTTATTTTTTCCTTTAGCTTCAATTTTTTTTGTTTATTTTATTTTATTTAGTTTAGGTTTAGGTTTAGGGCTAGTTTATTTTAGGTTTAGGTTTAGGTTTTATTTATTTTAGATTAGTTTATTTTAGTTTAAGTTTATGTTTATTTTATCTTAATTTTTGGTTTAGGTTTTTTTTTAGTTTTTAGATTTTATTTTATTTATTTATTTTTAGGTTTGTTTATTTAGTTATTTAGTTTTTTTTTATTTTATTCAATTTTAGGTTTATTTAATTTTATATTACATTTAGGTTTTATTTTATTTAGGTTTCTATTTTCAGGTTTTTTTATTTTTTTAGTTTAGTATAGATTTTTATTTATTATTTTATTTTACTTTAGTTTTTATTTTTTTATTCTATTTTCTTTTTAGGTTTAGGTTTAAGTTTAGGTATAGGTTTAGGTTTAGCTTTTGTTTATGTTTTTATTATTTTTATTTTTTTATTTTTTTGGTTTAGCTTATTTATTTATTTTATTTTTATGGTTTATTTAGTTTAGGTTTAGGTTTTAAGCTTTCTAAGGTTTAAGGTTTAGGTTTACTTAATAGTTTAGGGTTTAGGGTTTAGGGTTTAGGGTTTAGGATTTAGGGTTTTTTGGGTTTAGTTTGTGGATTTAGGGAATTTCTGTAGATTTCATGCTAGTGGTTTTGGGGTTTAGTGGTTTAGGTTTAGGGTTTGTAGGTTTAGGTTTAGGCTTTAGGTTTAGCTTTCAATTTTAGTTTAGTGCTTAGCAATTTTAATTTTTTTTTAATAAAGAAAAATTCAAATTCAACATTTCTTCTTTTTGATTTCATCAACCAAGTAACACACCAAGTTTTCTAACATGAAAGAGATGACAGAGATAAAAAATGAGCACGCATAGAGTAAATCAAAAATCCTAGATAACTAGAACCGTCTCTGCTATAAATACACATTTCCATAAGCCGCAGATCAGATCAGCCGTTCTTCAATTTCTCTAGTTCCCATCAGAACCACCCTGGCCTCTCGAGCAGCGGGATCCACCATCATATCCTCGATCTCTCCCCCCGCAGCCACCACGATTGTAACCTCCTTCGCTCTTCCCACCTCCATAACCACCATTACTCTGACCACCGCCTCCATATGCACCAGCACCTCCAAATCCCCAACCACCACTGGATAATTCCGCCTCCCGCTTCTCCTCCATCTAGATCGAACCGGTTGACAACGCTTCTGCATCAATGTTCTGCCCATTCTTAGGGTTTTGGTTTAGGTTTAGGTTTATTTTGTTTTAGGGCTTAGATTTATTTTTAAATTTATTTAGTTACTTTAAGTTAAGGTTTAGGGTTTGGGGTTTGGGATTTATGGTTTAGGGTAAGGGTTTAGGGTTTTGGGTTTAGGGTTTAGGGTTGTTGGTTTAGGGTTTTTAGTTTAGGGTTTAGGGTGTACGATTTAGGGTTTATGATTTTTTTTAATTAAGTAAACTGGTAGGTTTAGGTTTATTTAGTGTATTTAGTTTATTTTTTATTTATTTTAGTTTATTTTATTTTTTATTTTTATTTAGGTTTATTTCTTATGTTTATTTAGTTTAGTTTATTTATTTTATATTTATTTATTTTACTTTAGGTTTTTTATTTTAGTTTATTTGTTAGGTTTTGGTTTAGGTTTAAGTTTATTTTTTAGTTGAGTTTTATTTTTATTTTATTTTTTATGTTTAGGTTTTATTTTTAACTTTGAGGTTTAGGTTTAGGTTATTATTTTCTTTTTTTAGGTTTAGGTTTTAGGTTTTATTTTAGGTTTATTTTTAGGTTTATTTTATTTTATTTAGTTTAGGTTTAGGTTTTGTTTATTTTATGTTTAAGTTTAAATATTATTTATTTTAGTTTAGTTTATTTTAGTTTAGGTTTAGGTTTATTTTATTTTGTTTATTTTATTTTTATTTTAGGTTTAGGTTCTTTTTAGTTTAGGATTTAGGTTTTATTTCTTATTTATTTTCAGGTTTATTTTTTACATTTAGGTTTTTATTTATTTTTTATTTTTTTTATTTTAGGTGTATTTTATTTTCATTTTACGTTTAGTTTTTATTTTATTTAAGTTTTTTATTTTTAAGTTTATTTTATTTTTTAAGTTTAGTTTAGGTCTTTATTTATTTTATTTTTGTTTATTTATATTAGTTTATTTTATTTTATTTTATTTATTTTATTTTATTTAGTTTAGTTTTTTTATATTATATTTTATTTAGGTTTTAGGTTTAGGTTTAGTGGTTTGTTTTTTAAGGTTTAGGTATTAGGATTTAGGGTCACTTAGGTAGAGTTTACTATTTTAGTCTTTAGTGTTTAGAATTTTTTAAATTAAGTAAACCGATAAGTTTAGTTTATTTAGTTTATTTTATTATTTATTTTGTTTTATGTTTATTTATTTTATTTTATTTAGTTTATTTATATTAGTTTGTGTTTTTATTTTATTTTACTTTTAGGTTTTATTTATTTACATTTAGGTTTAAGTTTATGTTTTATTTTATTTTAGTTTAGGTTAGATTTATTTTTTTGGTTTATTTTTTAGTTTAGTTTATTTTTTATTTATTTTGTTGGTTTAGGGTTTATTTTTTTAGTTTAGGTTTTTTATTTATTTTAATTTAGTTTATTTTTGTTTTGGTTTAGGTTTATTTTATGTTGTTTATTTAATTTTTATTTTAGGTTTTGGTATTTTTTTAGTTAAGGGTTTAGGTTTTATTTTTAGTATAATTTTTTAGGTTTAGGTTTTTATTTAGTTTTTATTTTATTCTATGTTAGGTTTATTTTATTTTTAATTTACGTTTAGTTTTTTTATTTTATTTAGGTATTTTATTCTTAGGTTTATTTTATTTTATTTAGTTTAGTTTATGTTTTTATTTATTTTACTATATTTTATTTTAATTAGTTTATTTTATTTTATTTTTAGGTTTAGGTTTAGGTTTTAGTTTAGGTATTTATTTTATTGAGCTTTAGGTTTATTTATTTATTTATTTTATTTTTAGGTTTTATTTAGTTTAGGGTTAGGTTTTAAGTTTTTAGGGTTTAGGGTTTAAGGTTTAGGGTTTTGGGTTTAGAGTTTTAGGGTTTAGGGTTTTAGGGTTTAGGTCTTAAGGTTTAGGATTTATTATTTAGGGTTTAGGGTTTAGGGTTTAGGGTTTATGGTCAGTTTAGTATTCAGGGTTTATGGTTTAGGGTTTAGGGTTTGGGGTTTAGCGTTTTTAGGCTTTAGTGTTTAGGGTGTAGGGTTTATGATTTAGGGTTATGGCTTAGGGTTTAGGGTTTATGGTTTAGGGTTTAAAGTTTTAAGGTTTAGGGTTTGGGGTTTAGGGTTTATGGTTAGCTCAAGGTTTAGGGTTAGTTTAGGGTTTAGGCTTTAGGCTTTAGAGTCCTTAGGGTTTAAGGTTTAGGGTTTAGGGTTTAGGGTTTAAGATTTTTTAGGGTTTAGGGTTTAGGGTTTTGGGTTCTAAGTTTATGGTTTAGAGTTTAGGGTTAATTTTAGGGTTTAGGGTTTAGGCTTTTTTATAAAAAAAAAAATTAAGTAAACCCATATGTTTAAGTTTTTTTAGTTTATTTTCTATTTATTTTAGTTTATTTTATTTTTTATTTTTATTTATGATTATTTTTTATTTTTATTTAATTTAGTTTATTTATTTTAGTTTAGGTTTTTTCTTTTAGTTTATTTTTTAGGTTTTGGTTTAAGTTTGTGTTTATTTTTTAGTTTAGTTTTATTTTTATTTTATTTTTTAGGTTTATGATTTCTATTTTATTTTTAGGTTTAGGGTTAGGTTTTTATTTTATTTTTTTAGGTTAAGGTTTTAGTTTTTTATTTTAGGTTTATTTTTAGGGCTTTTTTTAGTTTAGGTTTAGGTTTATTTTTTAGTTTATTTTATTTTATATAGTTTACAGTTTAATTTTAGTTTATTTTAGGTTTAGGTTTAGGTTTTATTTATTTTAGTTTAGTTTATTTTAGTTTAGGTTCATGTTTATTTTATTTTGTTTATTTTAGGTTTAAGTTTTTTTTGTTTAGGGTTTATGTTTTATTTTATTTATTTATTTTTAGGTATATTTTTTAGGTTTAGGTTTTTATTTATCTTGTAATTGATTTTATTTTAGGTTTATTTTATTTTTATTTTATGTTTAGTTTTTAGTTTATCTAGGTTTTTTTATTTGTAGGTTTGTTTTATTTTTTTGTGTAGTTTAGGTTTTTATTTTTTTTATTTTTTTTAGTTTTTATTTTTTATTTTATTTTATTTTATTTTATTTATTTTATTTAGGTTTAGGTTTAGATTTTTAGGGTTTAGGGTTTTGGGTTTTTAGGGTTTATGATTTAGGGTTTAGGTTTTTGGTTTAGGTTTTGAGGTTTAGTTTAGGGTTTAGGGTTTTCAATTTTTTTTTTAACTGAGAACAAATTCAAATTCAACATTTCTTCTTTTTGATTTCATCAACCAAGTTACAAATTAGGGAAGTGAGGTAATCAAATGACCTCCTGTGGGCTAGCTAAAGCCTCGTGTTCCTTGGAAGTCAGGACTCATTAGCATTCAATCTTATATAAATCAACACATTAAGCTATAAGCACATGCATTTCTTATGTATTTATAACTAAGATTATAACACATATTATTATACATTTATAAGTTTTTGAAACATACATTTGGATTTAATAGTGATAATATTCATGGCTATATTAAATTAAATCAACACATGGAAGCTTACATAAAGGAAGTCCATTTTATTTTACTGGATTTTGAAAAGATGGATGCATGAATTCAAATGACATACCAAATTTAACATGATTTGAAGGAGGAGAATCAAATATAAACATGCAATTCATTCAACCAAACTAGTTCTTAAGGACAATCAAATCAAATACGATTATTGAAAGCAAACCAAAGCTTCTTTATTAATTGCATTTTGGATTTGATTTGATTTAAAGAGGAGAAGAGAAATCATCACTTGTTATTTTAAACCCATTCCCACATTAGTGATTTGATTTAATTTAAGAAAATGTAATGAAGTTGAATTTATGGGTAAATTAAGTTGAACCCTTAATTATATGAATTAATTACACTTACCTATGTCACCTTAAAGTAGTTAACTAAATAATTATGAGCCAACATGATATGCATGGAAAATAAACTTGCAATGATCCTAGAAAATAAAAGGGGCCTAATGCAATTGGCTCATGATTAATAGTTAATTTGATTAAGGGACTTACTTAATTACTCTTATGGTTTTCCCACACATGTGGACTAACCACAATTTCATTAAACTCCTTTAGGTTATTAAATACCTAAAGATCTACCCCATGATTTAATTAATCCAGGTATAATGTGATTATGATTTCAGTTTGATCAAGTGATTTAATTAATTTGTTAAATGTTAATTAATTTCATTTAAAAAAAGGGTGAAATGAACTTAGTGAAAGGGGTCCCAACCCTATTCCTTAGTTCACTTACTGTTGAACAATGATTAATAAACTTAATTAACCAATTTATTACTGTTCATGGGATTAATTAATCATTAATTAACTTAAAAGCATCGTTTAGGTTTAATTAGTCAATTTTTTTAATTAAGTGAGCAATAAATCAAAAGACAATCATGGGAGGCATAGGTCATCCCATTAAATTAACCCACAAAATTTGAAATTAATTACTCAAGTAATTAAAGAGTAATTAAGCTAATTAATTTTGTAATTAAACTTTAATTAAACATTAATTACTATTCAAATATAGTTAAAATCATTGTTAATTAATTCTCCTCTGAAATACCATTAAAATGAGTATTTATTTGTATTTTTTATTTCTCTATGATTTTTTATAATTTTTAGAAGTTTATACCATTAAAAATGATTAATTAAGCCTAATTAAAGCCTAATCTATTGACATGGCGCGATGCGACACACTTTCCACTTGGCCTTTGGAGATTAAAACTTATCCACTCGACACTACGTGGCGGATGCTTTCGTCGATGGATGTGATTTCTCATTCATCGTTTGATTTAAGATCGGATGGCTACGATTAATCTCACAGCTTAATAGGATTAAATCAGATCGATCTAGAAGATCTAATCAAGACTATCTATTCCGATCATGTGGAATGGACTGTGTGTGATCTAACGTCATGCGAGTGAGGGAGATTGGAGTCTATCCACCATTGTTCACTTGATCCGAGCTTACCCGAGCTTAGATCAACTCCAAAAGGATCCCACGCCTTCACAACATCGATCAGAGGGTTTCCAACAGTCAAGATCACACGAAATGTAAGATTTCTTCAAAAAGCTCCAACCCATCTTGCCTAAGGATCGATTTTGGAAGAAAACCTCACAGGAGCTCAAGACTAGTGGCTCAAATGATTAAGGAAGCTTCACTTAGTGAAGATGAAGCCCTATTGAGCACTACAATCAATTCATCGACGTTCGCTCGGAAGCCCATGAATTGATGATTTAGAGCTCGACTTTGATCAAAGTCCCACCTCCAGTGCTCAAGAAGTTTGGGAGATGATTTGTTCTTTCTCCATGAGGCCTAGGGAAGGTGTGTGCAAAGTTAATTTGAGTTTTATGGAGAAATTGTGAAGTTAGTTCAGAAATGGGAGTGTCCTATTTCGAGACGGATGAAAATGGTATTTTCTAATCGAGGAATGATCTTGGGAGCTTAAAGAATGGCTATAGTGGCTTGTCTTGGGTGGATAGGTCTCTGAGGAATGATTTTTTGTGTGTTTAAGTGGAAATGAGAGGGTGTATACCCCCCTTCATCTTGATCGAATGGTGGGATTATGTTTGGCTTCTAGTGTCCATCCGGCCATCTTAGGGAGTCATGGGTGGCAGGGAGGAGGTGAGTTGGCTCAGCTTTGTTGGTTGAAGGTGTGGAGGTGGTTGCCAAGGAGGAATCATGGGTGTCCTATGGGTTTCAGATGCTCTAATGGGGAAGGTGAGGTAATTTCACCTCCCATGAGTCATGGCCGACCCAACCACCCCTTGAACTAAGTTGGGCAGTGTCTTAGGTGCTTAGGTGGACCATTGAGAAAGTACCAAGTGGCCAAGGAATGGAAATGACCACTTAAATGGGTGATTTTTCGCATGTTATCCCCTTGACCTAAGGGTAGAATGATCATTTGGCATTGGATTTGATTTGGGTAGATTTAAATTTAGCCAAAAGTGGGTTAGCCTAAATTTCTAGTCAATTGGAGTTGATTTGGTTAGGTTATTTTCAATTTGACTCATTTAGGTCAAATTGGGTTAGGTTGGGTCAAGTTGACCAATTGGTAAAATTAGGTCAAACCAAAGGTTGGGTCAAGTTCATATGATTATTTGGGATGTTTTGGTTCAATTGGTTTGGTTTAGTTTGGTTTAGATTAGATTTTGGCTCATATGAATTCATTTGGGTTAAATGGTTTAGTTGACCAATTTGACCAAATTGGCCAAATTGGCTTGGGTTGGGTGTTGGTTTGGGTTTAGTTGACCAATTGAAGATGATTGTAGGCTTTGGTTTCAATTTATTTGGATTTGGTATTAATATATGCCAAATCGAATCTTTAGGTCACTTTGGGCTAAGTTGGTCAATTGGGTTTAATTGGGTCCAATCATGGCTTTCATCAAGTTCAACAATCAATTTGGAATGAACTTGAGCCATTGGTTTCAATCAATTTGGTTTATATTTTGATTTGACCCAATTTGTCCTTTTAGTTCAATTTGGGTCAACTTAGGTCAAGAGGGCCAATTGGGTTTGGTTTGACTCAATTGAAGGTCAAGTCATATTCAAATATTGATTTTGATTTGGTATGAATCATTGGTTTCAAGGGATTTGTCTTAGGTTACAATTTGCCTAGTTTGGATTCATATGGGTTGACGGGTTGACTTGGTCAAATGACCAAGTTGACCTTTGTTGACAATTGATCAACATAGGGTGATCAACAATCATGATGGGAGGTTCTGATGGGCTTGGTTCAATCCAATTTGAGTAGGATTAGAACTTAGCCAAATAGGTCAAATGGCCACTTTGGGTCAAGTGGACTAATTGGGTTTAGTTTACTTATTTTGGGTTGAGTTTTATTTAGGTGAGTTTATATATGGATTTGGAATTGATATATAAATTCAATTGGAATTGGCTTGGATTCAAATGGGTTTTGGTTCATTTGAACATTTCAAGTCAAAAGGGTTAAGTTTGGTTTGACTTGGGTTGATTTTGGTTTAGCTTGATGATTGTAGAATTCATTTATATTTGTGAATATGATTGAAGGTATGATTGATTCATGAGAAAATCAATTGAATTTGGGTTTTGGAATGAAGGAATTTGGCTAAGTCCATGGAGTTGGGTCATGTGGCTTAGGTTTGGATTTTGATTTGGTTTGATTTAGTTTTGTTGATTTAAATGTATATTTCATTTAAATTTGTGAATATGATTGATTTGTGAGAAAATCAATTGAGTTTGACTTGAGTTGGATTAAGATTTGGCTAAGTCCATGGGATAATTCATATGGCTTAGGAAGGGTTTTGATTTAATTTGATTTAGTTTGATTTAGTTTTGATCATTTTAATGTAGATTTGATATTTATTTAAGAAGATGATTGAAGATATAAATTCATTTTGGAAAAATTAATTGATTTTGGATTGATTTGGATTAAGATTTGGCTAAGTCCATGGGATAGGTCATGTGGCTTCGGGAGGGTTTCAAGTTTGGATTTGATCATGGGCTTCAATCATTTAGTTTTGGAATTTTGGTTTGGATTTGGATTTGAGCTTGATGTTTGAACTAAACTTGAGATTTGGTTTGAGAAGGTGAACATGGAATGGATTTGGGTTGTAAAGTTGGTGGATTATCCTAATCCCTAAAGCATAACCTAGTCCCATGGTTAACCCTTCTAAGTCTTTAGGCTTAGGTTAACTGTTTACCTAATTGTTAGAAGTGTCTTATGACTAGATAAGTCTTAGTGTCTAGAAGACTCCCAAGTCTAAGATGGGAAGATTGAATCCGCACTCCAAAAGTGAGGTCAACAGGCCTTAGGCTCCATAGTGTTGGAAGACTGAAGCCAAGTTTCACATTATAGACTCATATACATATTTCAAAGCTTTGGTTGGGAGACCATGGATACATGAGAACAACATAGTTCCATCCTTTCTACATCAAAGTATGAAGTTCATGAGAGGTGTGATCATCTATTGTGTCAAAGGAGATCTCAAGCGATTTATAGTTCACGAGGTTGGTATATATGAGGATGCTTACTACCTCCCTCAAAATCAACAATTGTATTATCGCAAACTTGGCCAAAATTTAAAAATAAAATAGAAAGAAAAATAAAAAAAGAAAGAGAAAAAGAAAAAGAAAAGAAAAGAGAAAATAAAAAGAAAATAAAAGGGAGCGGAAATAGACTTAGAGAAGGAAGTGGAACCTAACATTAGATTTCATCTATAGTTCTTACTCCATTAAAACATATGGGTAGGATGACTTGACCTCCACCAGGCAGAGGAAGAGGCCAGTTCAGAGGCAGTTCCAGGGGTGAAAAACCACCTATTGGCTACCCAATAGAACATATGTCACAGATACCAGGAGTACACCTGCTATCCATATGGACATAAAATTTAGTTCATAGGATGAGTCTTATATGTTAGCACACCCAGCGCCTCTTCTCAGGATTCCTTTGGAGGTGAAACTTGAGCTAGATAGCGATGAAGACCAGGATCCGAAGCAAAGCATAAATGTATCCTAGTCTATATGTAAAATAGTTAGGCATCAGTTAGGAACCTTAGCTCTATCCCAACATTCTTCTTAAAAAGCTGAGGGTTTGGTTGTTAAGGAAGCCCCTAAGTCATCCACAGGTATGAAGACTTAGAGGTTCTTTCTGGGAGCATCATCCTCAAGTCAAAAATTTATGTAAAACTAAAGGGTGATTCATATAAAGATTTAATAGAATTACCTTTTGATTGGTACTTTCCTTGTGTTCATAATTTAGAAAAGAAATTGTTAATCCCACATACTTGGTCAAAGCATAGGTCAGACTACTTCGAATAAATATGGAAGAACAAATGCAAAAGCTCTCAGTCAAGGCCGGTACTAGATTCAGTACAGTGGGTCCAGTCGATGATGGCGATTACTTCCTCACCAATCATTTGGAATCTGATAGGTTCTTTTCAAAGCACATTAACTGATATGAAGACCTATGCTTAGAAACTTCAGATGATCTAGATGATTTTGAAGTCAAAGATGCACCGCTAGAGTTCAAAGAAGAGATCAAGTCAATCATCGAATGAAATTTAAGGAACATTCATTCTTTCTTGAATGAAATTTAAACCAATGAATTAGTTAAGCTATTGACTGAGTTTAAGGACAACTTTGCATGGAGTTATGAAGAGATTCCTAGATTAGATCCAAACATAACAGTCTATAAACTAGTGATAGAGCATACTACTAACCCTATCAAGCAAGCTCCTAGACGCATGCGATTAGACATAAAACAATAGGTCATTTCTAAAGTGAAGAAATTCATCAATGTTGGCTTCATTCGAGAATAAAAATACCCTACTTGGTTAGCGCTAAGAAAAAAGAATGGCCAAATTAACATATGCATCGAGAAATGTCCAAAAGATGAATTTCTAGTACTAATCTCGAAGTTGATGGTAGACATTGCCAAATATCATGTAGTCTTCTATTTCATGGACTACTCATCTGGATATAACCAAATAAAGATGGCCCCTAAAGATGAAAGAAACACTACTTTTAGAACCTCGATCAAAATCTTTTGCTATAAGGTCATGCCTTTTAGCCTTAAAAATGTCGGTGCTACTACCAGCGGGCTATGACTAGAATCTTCGATGAACTCATTCATCATCAAGTTGAGTGCTATGTCGATGATCTCGTGGTTAAAAGTAGAGAAAAGGAAGACCATCTATTTGACTTGAGAGTAGTTTTTGAATAGTTAAGACAATTTAACCTCAAAATGAACCCCCAGAAGTGTGCATTTGGAGTAGCTTGAAGAAAATTTCTTGGGTTTATTGTTCGACACCAGGGAATCAAAATAGATTCGGAGAAGATCAAGGCAATATTAGAAATGCCACCCCTTAAAAGTTTAACTCAACTCAGTTCATTCTAAGGGCGGTTGTCATATCTAAGATGCTTTATATCTAACCAATTGGAAAGACGTCAGCCATTCTCAGCACTTGTCAAAAAGGATACCAAGTTCAAGTGAGATGAAAAGTGTGAGCATGCCTTCAAAGACATCAAGCATTCACTTCTATCCGTGCAAGCCACTCAAACTTTACATCGTTGCATTAGACAACTCCCTTGGTGCTTTGTTGTCCAATGATGAAGGGAAGAAAAATGCACTCTACTACCTCAACTGTCATCTAATCCCTACTGAAGCTAATTATCCACCCACTGAGAAGCATTGCCTAGCTTTAATCTTTGCATCCCAAAAGCTACACCACTACATGCTTCCTCATAAAGTGAACTTAATCTCAAGGATCAATCCACTATAGTATCTCATGACATGACCAACGCTATCCAGACAGTTTGTACGATGGTCATAATTTGACATTATCTTTGTCCCCCCTGGTGCAGTGACAGGACAAGCGCTAGTGGATTTCATAGTAGCACACCCACTTCCTGCTAACTCTCTACTTAGTGATGATCACCTCGATAAACAAATCATTAACTTAGGGGATACTAGCATTCACCACTTGGAGATGTACTTTGATGGTGTGACTTCCTCTTAAATAGGAGAAGAACCATAATCTATTATTCCAAGAAAGGTAGGCGTAGGAATTGTTCTCTTACCTCTATGGACATCAATGTGATGAGATTCTTATATCATCTGTCCAATCATTGCACAAAAAATGAAGCCCAATATGAGGCTCTGTTTGTCGGTCTTGAGTTAGCCATTACATTAAGCATCCAGAACATTAATATCTTCATGGATTCTCATTTAGTTATCAACCAAATCACTGGTTCCTATAAGGTTATAAAGCCCAAGCTCCATCACTACCACAAGTACACCATGGAGTTGTTGGCCCAAATCTTAGAGGTTACCATTTATAAGATTCCTCAAGGAGAGAATGCCATAGTGTATGCTTTAGCCAAGATTGCCAAGGAGATGGCATATCTAGAGGAAGAGTCCATATCAATAAAGGTCCAAAATAGACAAGTCTTATCCCTTATAAATATTGAACTTATCAAAAAGTACTCTCTTGAAGGGAAGGTTGTCATTGCTAAGAAGGATGAGGAGTTAGATTAGAGACAGCCATTCATGTATTACCTAAATAAAGGAAAACTACCTCAAGAGATGTCCCAAGCCCATCAGATGAAGTAGAGAACTCTTTCCTATGCTCATGTCGATGGTATCTTGTACTGATAGTCTTTCGATCATATGTGATTACATTATTTTGAAAAGCACAAAGCCCGTAAGATCGTGACCAAAGTATACTCAAGATTATGTGGAGCCAACTAATTCGGTCTGTAGATGAAAGCCAAGATCAAGAGACTTAGGTTTGATGATCAAAGATTGCATGGATATGATTAGGCGATGCCACCAATGTCAAATACACAGTGTGGTCCTACACCAATCATCCAACATTCTACATCCTACATTGATATCATGGCCATTTGAGTGTTGGGGTACCGACATAGTGGGTTCGATTGATCCTCCTTCTTCCATGGGTCATCATTTCATCTTAGCTATTACTGATTACTTTTCCAAATGGGCAAAGAGGATTCAGCTCAGAGAGGTAATAACTGAGCATGTCCTAGACCTGTGGGTAGCAAGGTCATAAACAGAGCAGAACACCAAGTTGCGGTTAGAAGAGCTTGAAGGTTTGGAGGAGATATGTCTGCGGGCATGCCAAAACTTTGAGTTGTAGAAAGCTAAAATGATTTAACCTCATAACAAGTTGGTCCATCCTAGAGCTTTTCAAGTACGAGAGCTTATTTTAGTTCTAAGGAGACTGATTATTGCCTGCTGTAAGATGGGAGGTAAGTTTGAACCAACTTGGGAATGTCCTTTTCCATAGAGAAGGCCTACCAAGGAGGATCTTAATAGCTTATTAATCATAAGGGAGAGCTCCCAATGCTTCCAACCAAAGGGCTCTACTTAAATAAATAGTATAAATTATGTTTTAAAACAATAATCATCAATGAAAATTCCATTTGAATTCAATCTCTTCCATGTTGAAACTATTCTTATTTATGAATCCACCATGATGTGTTTAGGGTAGGTGTAAGGAACCCGAGTGAGGTCCTATCCTTCATCGACACAACACAAACATAAACTGCACATAAACATATAAAACAAACACATATCTTTTGTCTTGGGTTACTCTGAGTTGATATAACACCCCAAGCGGCATTATCTTAGTAGCTACTCTAGGTCGGGCAGATGTTCTACCTTGCTAGTGTGTCACCCTAGTGTACTTCTTGCTTTGGAGGATGTAAGTATACTATACTTTCCTTCCTTACTTGGCCACTGCATACCGATGAGCACTTATTAGTTTGGTATTTATCGCATTTCGGTAAGCTACCTCATGTTGACTTTATTTAAGAGGATGTGAGTCTACTATGCTTTCTTCTTGGATTAGCCTTCTTGTAGTGATTGGGTTGAGTATATTTGAGGTTTAGGATAAGTCCCCTAGTTTTTCCTCCACTTTTAGTCTAGGTACGCCCCTTCCCCGCTTAGTAGTCACTTTAGGTCAGATAGCATCTGTCCCGCCGATGATAGGCTATCATGATGATCTGTTCTTCTTGGAAAATTGTAAGCCTACATGCTTTCTTTCTAGATTGATCGTTGCACACCGACGAGCACCATAGGTTGGCTGGTTCTCACTATGTTGTCAGATACACCACTCTTGCTAACAGATACACCTTAAGTTGGTTGGTTCTCGTACCTTAGGATACACTACTCATGACAGATTTAAGTCTGCTACACTTTCTCCTTGAGTTCACCACCGTACACCTATAGGATTACTTTTACAGGGATCAAGATAACACCCCTAACAACATCTCCCCTATGGGCACTATATTTGGATTACATCCTTTGCAACCCCATTTAGACACTACCTAGGTTACTATTATATTGGACAGTTCCCCTTTCCTAGTAACCACCCCTGTGGTTGGAGAATCCATCCTATGGATGTGTAGATTCTCCCTAAGTCCAGTAAATCTAAGATAGGTCAAGGCCGACATAGCCCCTTTCAGTATGGTCCCTCACATACAATAAGGTCCACGTAAACATATAAATAAAATATATATTCACTTGTGGATTAGGAGGACACCCCTGGGTACCTTTTCAAGGTGTATCCTATCTTTAGGCGTGTCGAAAACTCCCTATAAGAATTGTTTGACTACTCTTGAGTTGATATAAGTCCCTAGCAGCATTCACTCAGCAGTCGCGCGTAAGTCAGGTTTGATTTGTTATGCTACCAACAGGTCACCCCAGTGGTTGTTCCCTACTTTAGAAGATGAAAGTATGCCTTCTTCCTAGCAGACACGAAAGGCAACCTCTTAGGTTGGCTAGCTCTACCCCACAACCAGGAGACTATCATTTTGGATTTGTAAATCTGAGATAGGACAAGTCTGATATAGCCCCTTCTCTGTGGGTCCATCCTACATCGACATGGTCCATAAATTAAATCTATCAAATTTGACCAAGCTCACATCCCAAGAGGATATGCCCTCAATTCAAAATCAAACTAAACTAAACAAACACTATTAAATCACATGAAAAAAAGATAAAATTATTCCTAACTTTTTTTTAGTTGACATAGGCCCCCAGGGGCATTCACTCAATAGTCACCCTAGGTCAGGTTCAATTTGTTATGCATCCAACAAGTCACCCCAGCGGTTGTTCCTTCGCTTTGGAAGATGTAAGTTTACTATGCCTTCTTCCTAACAAAGTTGTTGCACACTGAAAGGCAACCCATTATGTAGGCTAGCTCTACCCCATAGCCAGTAGACTATCCCTTGATTTGTAAACATGAGGGTAGCATAGCCTTTCTGGGTTTATCACACACCAACAGGTCCATACCTTAACTCAGATTAAATTAAACCCATCTGATTTTCCCCAGTGGAGTTAAATCAAACCCTTCTTCCCAATGGAGCCCCAAATCATATATAAATAAATCAAGCAAACAAATCAAATTAAAACCAACCTCCCTAGTGGAGCCAATTTAAACCAACTCCCCCAGTAGAGTACAAATCAAAGAAATCCAAACAAATTCTTATCCCCCAGCATATATATCCCCAAACAGATCTATGAAATCAAACTCAAATCCCAATCCCTGGCGGATTGCGCAAACATGCTTCTTTAGTGGAAGGTTCATATACCCAATCCCCAACGGACTCAAGCCCATATCTCTAGTAGATATGCCTCCACATCAATTAAAATTAAACAAATTAACGTCGATTCGATTGTAATCCCTGGTAGATTATAGATTTTTATGCGCAACAGATCTTTTTTACACAAATCATATAATCAAATCAAATTCAAACCTTATCCCAACAGATTTTCCTCTTTTATGCCCTCAACACAGACCCCTCACATGTCAGGTCCAATGCATGTTTGATCCCCTAGCAGATCTCCCTTTATGTCCTTGACATGGAATTCTCAGTAAATGTTATTTTTTCTCTTATGCACACCTTTAATACTTCAACCAAAAGCCTAATAATGTATTCATTCAAATTACATCATCTTAACATTATAATTAACATTGTAATTAACATTTTAATATATTTTTTTAGGGTTAGTTTAGGGTTTAGGGTTTAGGCTTTAGGGTTTAAGGTTTTATGTGTTTAGGGTTTTAATTTGGTGTTGTGTTTTAGGGTTTAGGTTAGGGTTAGGCTAGGGTTTAGGTTTAGAGTTTAGGTTTAGGGTTTAGGTTTAGGGTTTAGGGTTTTAGGTTAGGTTGTAAGTGTAGTAAGGTTTAGGATTTAGGGTTTATGGTTTAGGGTATTTTTCTTTAAAATTAGGTAAACTGGTAGGTTTAGTTTTATTTAGTTTATTTATTTATTTTATTTTTTATTTTTATTTAGGTTTATTTTTTTATTTAGTTTAGTTTATTTATTTATGGTTAATTTATTTTAATTTAGGTTTTTTATTTTAGTTTATTTATTAGGTTTAGGTTTTGTTTTTTTGTTTAGTTTTATTTATATATGTTTTCTAGGTTTAGGTTTTATTTTTTTTAGGTATATGTTTATGTTTTTTTTAGTTTTTTAAGTTTAGGGTTTAGGTTTTTATTTTAGGTTTTTTTAGGTTTATTTTTAGTTTATGTTTAGGTTTATTTTTAGTTTATTTTATTTTATTTTATTTAGGGTTGATGTTTAGGTTTTATTTATTTTAGTTTTGTTTATTTTAGTTTAGGTGTATGTTTAATTTATAATGTTTATTTTATGTTTAGTTTTTTTTAGTTTAGGGTTTAGGTTTTTTTTTTGGTTTATTTTTTAGGTTTAGGTTTTATTTAGTTTTTAATTTATTTAGGGCTTTGTGCCACCAACCTGTAAGATCTTTGATAGCAGTGGGAGCTCACGATAACACATTGCACACTTTAGAGCCGGATGTTGCAACACGTGCAAAGATCGCATTTCCTTCTTTCATAGCTTGTGTTGCATTTGATTGGTATGTAACGCTCAACGGTGAAGACTCTTGCTAAGTTGGAAGACCACTTCATCAAAAAGTTTGCTAGAGCTCAGCAGAGGGTGATAGTACCTCATTGAGAAATAAACTCAACAAGTCCCTTGTTGATTACATTCTCAGGTGGCACAACCTGAACATGAAATGCAAACCACAACTATCCAAACAACATGCCATTGAGATTCTACTCAAGAATATCCATGGATCGGTCACTTTCATGCTTAAGGACTTTACCATAAAACATTCAAGAAATTAATCAACAAGGCCAATAGGAAGCCAAATAGTTGCCTTTCAAAAAATCATCTAGGCCCAAGCCGCTAAGGTGACCGACTTCTAGACTTATAACTACCCGGAGTTAACTAACTCCTCCTCGATTTTAAAACCATGTAGTCCGGTCTTATGAATTGCAAGATAGCTAAGGTAGTTATTTAATTAGAAAGAGACTAAAGTCCTAAACACACTCCCTAAGAGACTAGAGCATGAGTGGTATGAGCATATGACTTAATATAGATGCAAAATCTTTTCAAATTTTATTTCATTTTAGACACATCATTTTGATAGAGGCTTTAGGATTTCTTATGCCTAAATGCATGATGAAATAGGTTATGGGTCAAATCTAAGAAGAAGGTGTTCTCCACCACAAGGGATGCCCTCAGGTCAAGCATTCTATCATGCAAAATGGAGATCCTTCATGTTCGAGAGAAAGAATATGCATGCATGATGAAACATACAACCATATAGTTAAGGGGTTCTAAATCTTTTAATTATCTTATCTCTCTTAGGCTTTATGATGAGGTTATGAGTTGTTTAAAATTTAGTTATGAGTAATTAGTTGGGTAGAAAAGTTTTTTTTATCCTAAGAGCCTAATATCCAAGCCACCCATTAAAGCATCAATCATTTTAGAAACTATGAAAAGCATGCCATCCTAATGCACAATGTAAACATAACATCTAACAATTATATAAACTATCATAAAAGAATAAAAGGTCGGGTGTGCATAAACCCAAAGAGAGAAAAGATGGGTAGCCGAGCTCTACCCTTATACAACCTAGAATAGAAAGAATAATTGTAATTGTATTAAATGCTACGGGGTCTTCTTTTTATATCTCCATTTTGATTTGGTTCCTTCTTTGATTTGGATGGTGCTTGCTTCAAAGGCATCACAGGCACCCTGACAAAGCCTTACCACTCTCATCCTAATCCCCCATAGCACTAATCCTAATTCCTATTACAAAAAATACATTTATGACAGAAAAGTAAATTTAACTACACTTGCAAAATAAAGGTTAGCTAAATATAAATATAATCCCAAATAGTAGTATTTGTAATTTGGACTTAGCACCCTACACATGGGTAATTAAGCCCACCTGTCCTAACTTGGATTATGCTTAAGGATTTAAGCAACCTGCAAAAAGAGCATTCACATTTATTTTTAAGCATCCATTAAGCATAATCCCATGCAGAAAACATGATTAGGCTAATATTGGCCTATCATCCAGTTTACAAAGCATACACCCTAACATTTAATCTAAAATAATACATCATAAAACAAACATACATCACATCATACATCGTCTAACTTAGAACTGTGGTGACTTAATTCTAATGTGTGTAAGGATTGTGTGGTAAGTGTTGTTAGGCATTAGTGTTGTATTTTCTAAGTGTAGAAGGATTCAATTTAACATGAAAGGTTGATTTCACTTGAAGTAGTTTAATTGATTTGAGAATTTTAATTTGTGTTTCCTTTTGTTTCATTTGATTACACTTAGCAACTAAGTGTTATAAAGAGAGGAAAAGAGGATTCCCTCTTTCATCCCTACCATAAGTCACTTTCTAAAGTATATTAATTTGATTTAGTTCTCTTTAGTGAAAGGCTTATTAAATGATTTAATTAATCCTAAGTTTAGGTTCACTTTAAATAATCCTATTCAAAATGAAAGGCATCTTAAGATTAATTTAATTGAATTACTACCACATGACATATATTAAATCATTCCTTTCCACCACATGTAACATTCATATGATTTAATCCTAAGTGTATCTATACATGCAACATATTTTAGCACACTTAAATGATGAATGTATGTGTATGTTTAGAATTTATATTTTATTTAATTGAATTATTTAAACATATTAATTTAAAACTTTATCCAAATTCTTATATAAAAAAGAAATAAGAATGAAATTAAATAGGCATGTGCCGTTGTTAAACCAAGGAAGTGAGGTAATCAAATGACCTCTTTGGAGTTAGCTAAAACCTCATATTCTCAAGATGTCCAGACTATATACCCATTTGCATTCAAACATATGTAAACTCATATACATGAACATAGGAAGTAAGCTCCAAATCATATGGCTAATTAATTCAACCACTTAGTCAATTATGAATGTATGCAATTTTAATGTAAAAATTTTTTCATTCACTAATCACATATACATATACATGTACAAAGATATAGGCAAGTATGTCATTACTAAACCAGTGGGAAGTGAGGTAATCGATGACCTCCTAACTAAAGGCTGTATTCCGGATGTCTAGACTATATACTTGCTTTTCTTGACACACATGGATGTATACATAAATGAGGGAAAGAAAACCATGCAAAGATTGTATATTTTTTTATTGAATCATTTATATATATATATGAATTAAAGCTCTATCCAAATTCTAATGTTGAAATACATAAGAATGAAATAAAATGGGTATGTGCCATTGTTAAACCATGAAAGTGAGGTAATCAAATGGCCTCCTTGGGGCTAGCTAAAGCCTTGTGTTCTCGGGATGTGCAGACTATATACCCACTACAATTCAATCTTATATAAATCAACACTTGAATAGAGGAAAGATAACTCACCATTCATACACTTAAGCTATAAGCACATGCATTTCTTATGTATTTATAACTAGCATCATAACACATATTATTATTCATTTATAAGCTTTTGAAAATATATTTGGATTTAATAGTGATAATAGCCATGCATATATTAAATTAAATCAACACATGCAAGCTTACATAAAGGAAATCCATTTTATTTTACTTGATTTTGAAAAGATGGATGCATGAATTCAAATGACATACAAAATTTAACATGATTGGAAAGAGGACAATCAAATATAAGCATGTGATTCTTTCAACCAAACTAGTTTTAAGGACAATCAAATCAAATAAGATTATTTAAAGCAAACCAAAGCTTCTTTATTAATTAAGTTTTGGATTTGATTTGATTTAAAGAGGAGAAGAGAAATCATCACTTGTTGTTTTAAACCCATTCCCACATTAGTGATTTGATTTAATTTAAGGAAATGTAATTAAGTCAATTTTATGTGTTAATTAATTTGAACCCTTAATTAGATGAATTGATTACCCTTACCTATGTCACCTTAAAGTAATTAACTAAATAATTATGATCTAACATGATATGCATGGAAAATAAACTTGCAATGATCCTAAGAAATAAAAGGGGCCTAATGCAACTGGCTCATGATTAATAGTTAATTAGATTAAGCAACTTAATTAATTACTCTTATGGTTTTTCCTCACATGTGAACTAACCATAATTTCATTAAACTCCTTTAGGTTATTAAACACCTAAAGATCTACCCCATCATTTAATTAATTAAGGTCTGATGTGATTATGATTTCAATTTGATTAAGTGATTTAATTAATTTCATTTTAAAAAAGGGTGGAATGAACATAGGGAAAAGGGTCCCAACCCTATTCCTTAGTTCACTTACTATTGCATAATGATTAAAAAACTTAATTAACCAATATATTACTATTCATGGGATTAATTAATCATTAATTAACTTAAAAGAGTAGTTAAGGTTTAATTAGTCAATTTTTCTAATTAAGTGAGCAATAAATCCCAAGAAAATTATGGGAGGTAGAGGTCATCCCATTAAATTAACCCACAAAATTTGGGATTAATTGCTCAAGTAATTAAGGAGTAATTTAGTTAATTTTGTAATTAAACCTTAATTACTATTCAAAATTTGTTAAGATCATTTTAATTTATTCTCCTGAAATACCTATAAAATGAGTATTTATTTGCATTTTTTATTTCTCTATGGTTTTTTATGAATTTTAGAAGTTTCATCCATTAAAAATGATTAATTAAGCCTAATTAAAGCCTAATCTTATTGGCGCCATGCGGCGTATTTTCCATGTGGCATCGCGGGATTGGCTACTTAAAACTTATCCGACTCAGCACCTATGTGGGTATGCAATGCTTTCGTTCACCATTTGATCTAAGATCAAACATCTACGATTAATCCCATAGCTTAGTAGGATTAAATCATATCGATCTAGTGGATCTAATCATGACCGTCTATTCTCACGTGAATGGACGATGTGTGATCTAATGTCACATGAGTGAGGGAGAATGGAGTCCACCATTGCTCAGTTGATCTGAGCTTACCTGAGCTTGGATCAACTCCAAAAAAATCTCACACCTTCATGACATCGATTAGAGGGGATCTAATGGTCAAGATCACATGAGATGCAAGTTTTCTTCAAAAGCTCCAACCCATTTTTTCTAAGGATCAATTTTGGAAGCATACCTCTCCAGAGCTCAAGACCAGTGGCTCAATGATTGAGGAAGCTTCATCTAGTGGAGATGAAGCTCTATTGATCAGCAATTGGATCAATTCCTTGATGTTCACTCAGAAGTCCATGAACTGACCATTTAGAGCCTTGCTTTGATCGAAGTCCAACTTTAGGTGCTCGAGAAGCTATGGAGATGATTCATTCTTGCTCAACGAGGCCTAGGGAAGGTGCGTGTAAAGTTAATTTGAGTTTGATGGAGAAATGGGGAAGTCAAGTCAGAAATGGGAGTGTCCTATTTTGGGGTGGATGGGAATGGCATTTTGATCGAGAACAAGCTTGGGAGCTTAGGAATGGCTCTACAGCTCATCTTGGGTAGTTATGGCTCGAGAAATGATTTTATGTGTATTTGAGTGGAAATGAGGAGGTGTATACCCCTTCATCTTGATTAGATGGGATCAAGTTTGGCTTCTAGTGGCCATGTCCCACCATCTTGTGTGGAGTCAGTATAGAGGAGTTTGGCTTGGTTGGTTGAAGTGTGGAAGTGGCGCCAAAAAGAAATCATGGTGTCCTGGGTTTCAAATGCTCCAATAGGGAGGGTGAGGTGATTTCACCTTCCATGGGTCATGGCCGACCCAACCACCCTTAGGGTTAGGTTGGGCAGTGTCCTAGGTGCCTAGGTGGACCATTGGGAGAGCACCAAGTGACCAAGGAATGGAAATGACCACTTACATGGGTGATTTATCTCATGTGATGCCCTTGACCCAAAAGTAGAATGATCATTTGGCATTAGATTTGATTTAGGTAGATTTGAAATGAGCAAAAAGTGGGTTAGCCAAAATTTCAAGTCAATCAGAGTTGATTTGGTTAGGTTTGGCGCTTTGACTCATTTAGGTCAAATTGGGTTAGTTGGGTCAAGTTGACCAATTGGTCAAATTTGGTCAAACCAAGGTCAAGTTCATATGATCATGGATGTTTTGGTTCAATTGGTTTGGTTTAGTTTGGCTTAGATTTTATTTTGGCTCATTTGAATTCATTTGGGTCAAATGAGAAGTTGACCAATTTGACCAAATTAGTCAAATTGGCTGTTGGTTGGGGTTTAGTTGACCAATTGAAGATGATTGTAGGCTTTGGTTTCAATTAATTTGGATTTTATTTTGATTTAGCCAACTTGAAACTTTAGGTCAATTTCTAAGTAGGTCAATTGGGTTCAATTGGGTTCAACATGGCTTTGGTCAAGCTCAACAATCAATTTGGAATGAACTTGATTTCATTGCAATCAATTTGGTTTATATTTTGATGGGAGGTTTTGATGGGGTTGGTTCATTCTAATTTGGGTAGGATTAGAACTTAGCTCAAATCAAAATTGGCCACTTTGGGTCAAGTGGACAAATTGGGTTTAGTTTTTGATTTTGGGTTGAGTTTGATTTATTTGAGTTTATATATTGATTTGGGATTGATATATAAATTCAATTGTAATTGGCTTGGGTTCAAAAGGGTTAAGTTAGGTTTGACTTGGGTTGACTTTGGTTTGGCTTGATGATTATAAATTTCATTTATATTTGAAAATATGATTGAAGGTATGATTGATTCATGAGAAAATCAATTGAATTTGGGTTTTCGAATGAAGGAATTTGGGTAAGTCCATGGAGGTGGGTCATGTGGCTTAGGTTTGGATTTTGATTTGGTTTGATTTAGTTTTGGTGATTTAAATGTATATTTCATTTAAATTTGTGAATATGATTGAAAACATGATAGATTTGTGAGAAAATCAATTGAGTTTGAATTGATTTGGATTAAGATTTTGCTAAGTCCATGGATATGTCATACAATTTAGAAGGGTTTTGATTTAATTTGATTTAGTTTTGATCATTTTAATGTAGATTTGATTTATATTTAGGAAGATGATTGAAGATATAAATTGATTATGAGAAAATCAATTGATTTTGGATTGATGTGGATTAAGATTTGGCTAAGTCCATGGAGCTCATATGGCTTAGGAAGGGTTTCAAGTTTGGATTTGATCATGGGCTTCAATCATTTGGTTTTGGAATTTGGGCTTGGATTTGGATTTAAATTTTATGTTTGAATTGAACTTAGTTTGGTTTGAGAAGGTGAACATGGATTGGATTTGGGTTGTAGGGTAAGTGGATTATCCTAATCCTAAGGCATAACCTAATCCTATGGTTAACTCTTCTATGTCATTTGGTTTAGTGTGTTTACCTAATTGTTAGAAGTGTCTTATGAGGGAAGTCTTAGTGTCTAGAAGACTCCTAAGTCTAAGATGGGAAGATTGAATCACTCCAAAAGTGAGGTCAACATGCCTTAGGCACCATAGTTTTGCTCTTGGAGATAGATGATTTGGAAGATTGAAGACAAGTTTCATATTATAGACTGAGATACATAATTCAACACTTTTCTTGGGAGACCATGGATACATGAGAATAACATAGTTCCATTCTCTCTACATCAGTGTATTTGTGAGAGGTGGGATCATCTGTCAAAGGAGATCTCAAGCCATTTAGTTCACGAGGTTGGCATATATGAGGATGCAACTTACTACCTCCCTCAAAATTAACAAGTCTATTCTAAACTTGGCCAAAGTTTAAAAATAAAAGAAAAGAAAAAAGAAAAAGAAAAGGAAATAGAAAAGAAAAAAAAGAAAGGAAAAGAGAAAATGAAAAGAAAATAAAAGGGAGCAAATAGACTTGGAGGAAGTGGAAGTCGATATTAAATTCCACCCAAGTTCTTACTCCATTCAAAACATATGGGTAGGATGATCGACCTCCACCGTGAGAAAGAGGCCATTTCAGGCCCCTGGGTGGAAAACCTTTATTGGCCACCTAATACAAGATATGTCCTAGCAGAGTACACTATCCATATAGACTTAGAATCTAGTTCATAGGATGAGTCTTATATGGTTAGCACACTAGCTAGCTCTTCTCAATAGTAGATTCCCTTGGAGGTGACACTTGAGCCAAATAATGAAGACTAGGCTCCAAAGCAAAGCATAAGTATATCCAAGTCTATATGTGAAATAATTAGGCATTAGTTGGGAGTCTTAGCTCTAACCCCACTTTTCTCTCAAAAAGCTGAGGGTTTGGTAGTTAATGAAGCCCCTAAGTCATCCAAGTGTGAATACTGAGGTTCTTTCGGGAGCATCATCCTCAAGATAAGAAGTTGATGTACAACTTTAGGATGATTCATATAAAGATTTAATAGAATTGCCTTTTGATTGTACTTGGCTTGTGTTCATAATTCAACAAAGAAAGGGCTAATCCCACATACTTGGTCAAAGCAATGACTACTTTGAAAGAATATGGAAGAATAAATGCAAAAGCTCTCAATCAAGATAGGGACTAGATTCATATAGTCCAATCGATGATGATAATTACCGCTCATCATCAACCATTTAGAATCTAATAGATTCTTGATCACATTAAATCATATGAGGAGCTATGCTTAGAAACTGATGATCCATGATTTTGAAGTCAAAAATGCATGAGTTCTAAGAAGAGATCAAGTCAACCATCGATGAACTCAAGAAAATAAACTTAGAACTAAAGAAGATCCACGCCGACATACAGTTCTAATTGAATGAAATTGAAACCAATGACTTAGTTAGCTATTGAGAGTTTAAGGACTGCTTTTCATGGAGTTATGAAGAGATGCCTGGATTAGCTCCTGACATAGCAGTCCATAAACAAGTAATAGAGCTTAGTGCTAGCCCTATCAAGTAAGCTCCTAGACGCATGCAATTAGACATAGAACAACAAGTCATTTATGAAGTAAATAAACTGATCGATGTTGGCTTCATCTGGGAAGAATAATACCATACCTGGTTAGCCAACATCATCCCATTTAAAAAAAGAATTGCCAAATTCACATATGCTTCAATTTTAGAGATTTAAATAAGGCATCTCCAAAAGATGAATTTCCACTATCAATCCTGGAGTTGATGGTGGACATTACCTCATCTCATGCAATCTTCTCTTTCATGGATGGCTCATCTGGATATAACCAAATAAAGATGGCACAAGATGAAAGAAACACTACTTTTAGAACCCGATCGAATCTATTGCTATAAGGTCATGCCTTTCAAGCCTTAAAATGCCTGCTACATACCAAGTGGCTATGACTCAATCTTTGATGAACTCATTCATCATCAAGTCAAGTGCTATGTTGATGATCTGTGGTCAAAAGTAGAGAAAAGGAAGGCCATCTTTTGACTTGAGAGTAGTTTTGAATAGTTAAGAATTTAACCTAAAAAATGAACCCCCTAAAGTGTGCATTCAGTAGCTTCAAGGAAATTCCTTCATTTGTTGTAGACAAAATCAAAATCGATCCGAGAAGATCAAGATGATATTAGAAATGCCACCCCTAAAAGTTTAACTCAACTCGATCATTCCAAAGGTGGTTGGAGTATCTAAGATACTTTATATCCAACATATCGGAAGATGTCGATTCTCAGACTTATCAAAAGGATGCCAAGTTCAAGTGGGATGACAAGTGTGAGCATGCCTTGAAGACATCAAGCATTACTTGATGACTTCATTGGTTCCTCTATCCCATGCATGCCGCTCATACTTTACATTGTTGTGTTAGATGACTCCTTGGTGCTTTGTTGGACTAAGCTAATGATGAAGGGAAGGAAAACACACTCGCTACCTTAGCCATCTAATCCTTCGAGGATAATTATCCACCCATTAAAAAGCATTGCTAGCTTTAATCTTTGCATCCCAAAAGCTACAACACTACATGCTTCCTCATAAGATGAACTTAATCTCTAGGATCAATCCACTAAAGATTCTCACACTCGATGCTATCTGGATGGCGGGATGATGGTCCATGATCCTCTCAGTTTGACATTACCTTTATACCTCTGTTGAAAGGACAAGCAAGAGTAATTTCTTAGCAAAGACACCCACTTCGCTAACTCTCGCTTAGTGATGATCTCCCCAATGAATAAATCATGAACTTAGGGGATACTAGCATTCACCATTGGGAGATGTTGATGGCTTCTTCTCAAAGAGGAGAAGAATCACAATCTACTATTCCAAAAATGGTGGGGTAGACTAGTTCTCTAACTCCGCAATGTGATTTGATTCTCATATCATTTGTCCAATCTTTGCTCCAATAGCAAAGTCAAATATGACACTTGGATTGACAGTTTGGAGTTAATCGTTAATTTTAAAAATCCATAACATTGACATCTTAAGGATTTTAGCTCCATCAACCAAATCATGGGTCCTATAAGGTTATAGCCAAGCTCCATCACTACCATATACACATGGAGTTATTGGCCCAAATCCTAGAGGTTACAATTTATAAGATTCCTCAAGGAGAGTACATCATAGCATATGCTTTATCCAAACATGCCAAGGAGTTGGCATATCTGAAGGATAAGTCCATATCAATAAAGATTCAAAATAGACAAGTCTTATCCTTTATGATATGAACTCATCAAAAGTACTCAAAGGTTGCCATTACCAAGAAGGATGAGGAGGTGGATTGGACAACCATTCATGGTTTACCTAAATAAAGGTAAACTACCTCAAGAGAAGTCCAAGCCCATCTGATGAAGCAGAGAGCACTTTCTTATGCTCATGATGGTCGTATACCTCTTTCATCATAATGGTTACATTATTTAGACAAGCATGAAGCTTAAAGATCACAGGCCGAGGTATACCAAGATTATGTGAAGCAACCACTGGGTTCAAGATGAAAGCCAAGATCAAGAGATCAGATACATCGCATCGATGATCAAAGATTGCAGGACACAACAAAGGATGCCACCAATAAAATACATGGTGAGTCCTCACAACCAACCAACATTCAACATCCTACATTGGCCTCATGGCCATTCTGAAAATAAAATCAACATAGTGGCTATATTCCAAGGGTCATCTTCACCTTTAGCTACTTCAAAGTATTTTCCAAATAGTGCTGATTTCACCATTAAAGTCAACTCTGCTCCAACTTTTTAGAATCATATCATAAGGTTGGAGTGCCTTCATAAATTATATCTCGTTAATGATACTACATTCAAGAGCATGAGATAATAACTTAAGCCAAGTTATATAACATAGAGATATTCTATAATCAACTACTCAAGGAAAGCTTATGAAGCCTTCAACAAAATATCCAAATTCAAGAAAACACTATAATAACATGATATCATGAGGAATAGTTGAAGCCTTGTGGGTCTAAAACATATAAACCCAATGGCCTATATTTCTCCTTAATGTGTGTTTGAATCATTTACCATTAAAATTTAACTCATCA
The DNA here is from genome assembly GCA_021442155.1 of Cymbidium sinense. Classification (NCBI taxonomy): domain Eukaryota; kingdom Viridiplantae; phylum Streptophyta; class Magnoliopsida; order Asparagales; family Orchidaceae; genus Cymbidium; species Cymbidium sinense. The sequence continues at coordinate 352,131,805 of CM038214.1, read as the reverse complement.
TCAAGTGATAATTGTGGGTACAAATCATAACAAATAAATCCATATTTAAAACACAACACAAAAGACACCCTCATGCCAAAATCTCAAAGACAAAGTTAAAATGATTCAAGCTACTCGCTAGTTTGTCACCCTGGTCTTCTTGCTTTGGAGAATGTAAGTCTGTTACACTTTTCTTTCTTACTTGGCCACTGCACACCGATGAGCATCTTGTTAGTTTGGTAAGCATTACTACGTGGCCGGTAAGCTACCTCATGTTGCCTTTGTTTAAGAGGATGTGAGTCTGCTATGCTCTCTTCTTGGATTAGCCTTGTGCACCGTGGGTTGAGTATATTTGAGGTTTAGGATAAGTCCCATAGGCCTTCCTCCCCGCTTCAAGTGGGTTCCCCTTCCTTAGGCTCCCACTTAGTAGTTGCTCTGGTCATAACATCTACCCGCCGATGATAGATTATCGATGATCAATTCGCTAGAAAGTTCTACATGCTTTCTTTCCATTGATCATTACACATCAATGCACCTTAGGTTGGTTGGTTCTCTATGCTGATACACCACTCATGCTAATGAATACACCTTTGGTTGGTTGGTTGGTTCTTGCACCTTAGAAAACACCGCTCATGGAAAATGTAAGTCTGCTATGCTTTCTCCTTGAGTTATCCACTGTACATCCATAGGCATTCTTTTTAAGGGCTCAGAATAACACCCCTAGTAGAACCTCCCCTATGGCCAATATATTTGGATCACATCCTTTCTAAACCCATTTAGACACTACTGGTTTTTCAAATTAAATAGTTCCCCTTTCCTATTACCCATGTGGTTGGAGAATCCATCCTGTATGATTCTCCTTGGTCTAGTAAATGAGATAGGTGAAGGCTTATTACATTAAGTGAATGGCTTATTACATCTTGATAATTTAATATCCTTAATATCTAATGAAGTTTAAGTTTATTTTAAATTCATGTGCTTTTGATTGATTAATTTTAGATTAGATGTTTTTGGTTTAATTAAATCTTGATAATTCAATATCTTTAATATCTAATGAAGTTTAAGTTTGTTTAAATTCATGTGTTTTTGATTGATTAATTTAAGATTAATTATTTTGGTTTAATTAAATCTTGATAATTCAATATCCTTGATCTCAATAAAGTTTAAGTTTGTTTAAATTATGTTTTTAATTGATTAATTTTAGATTATTCTGGGTTTAATTAAATCTTGATAATTCAATATCCTTTTAAATTAATATTTAATTCTTTCTTTGATTATGGCTATTTGACTTAATTTTATGCTTATTTGATTTGATTGTGGTTCATTTATTTGTAGTTTATTCAGATTAGATTAATTGAGATTTTATTTTGATTTTAATTGAGTTTGATTCTTTGGAATTAGGATGTTATTTTTAATCTCATCCATTTATCATGTTTATCAAAGTTTGGTTTGTATTTTGATTTCAAACATTGGATAGTTAACTAGTTTATCCTTATTTAAATAGTTGAATGAGATTTGATTACATATTAAATTGATGAGAGTCTTTTAATTAATTTAATTTGATTTAATTTGATTGATTAGCTTTATTAGTCCATGGCCTGGGTTTCGGTTCAATGTGATTATGTGATTAGTTTAATTAAGAAGTGTATATGTTAATTATAAAGGTTTGTTTAATTTTTAATTTGATTTCATTTAAAGGTTAATGATGTAATTAATGACTTAATAATTAGGCCAAGTTTAGGTTTTGATTAGTATTTAATTGCATTTATGTTTGATGCTTTAAGTTTAATATGATTAATTTGATTGACTTAATTAGCTTATTTTAAGAAGTGTGATCAAATTAATTAGTAGATTAATTAAGTGTTTAATTTGAATTTATTTTATAAAGTTAATTTGGTTCATTAAGATGATGGATTAATTCATTAAGTTTCCATTAATATGTGTGTTTAGGTTAATTAATAAATTAAATAAAGATTTATTTAATTTTTAATTTGGTTTTATATTTATTTAGATTAACCATGTAATTAATGACTTGATGATGTTTAATTTAGATTTGATTGGTATTTAATTGCATTTATGTTTGATTAAGCTTAGGTTTAATATGATTAATTTGATTAACTTAATTAGTTTGCTTGAGGGGTGTGATTAAATTAAATAAAGATTTGTTTAATTTTTAATTTGATTTCATATTTATTTAGGTTAATGATGTAATTAATGACTTAATGATTTAAGTTTAAATTAGGATTTGATTAGCATTTAATTGCATTTTATGTTTGATTAAGCTTAAGATTAATATGATTAATTTGATTGACTTAATTAGTTTATTTAAGAGGTGTGATTAAATTAATTAGTAGATTAATTAAGTGTTTGATTTGAATTAATTTAATGTGATAAAATTAATTTGGTTCATTAAGATGAAATTAATTCATTAAATTTACATTAATTAAATGTTTAATTAATTAAGTTTGATTAAGGTAATAAAACTTTTTAAATAATTAGATTAATCAAAAGATTTATTTAATTAATGACTTAATTTCACATGAGTGAGTGATTTATTAAGTGTTTTACTTAAGTTTGATTTGATTAAAGGATTATTGTTATTATCATTTGATTAGATTAAGTGATTTAATTATTTTTTTATTTCAATTAAACTTGATTATTCATAATCATAGTTAGGTTTGATTTTCTTCATTTATTATGTTCATTAGATTTCATTCATGTTTGATTTAGTTGTTATGTTTATGTATTAATGGCTAATTAATTATCTTATTCCAAACGGATGTGATCATATGTTAATTAAGTTTATTTTGACTTTATTTGGTTTAATTTGATTAATATCAAATGATTATGTTGAATTGGTTTGTTAATCAACTTGATTTTTAGTTTATTTAATGATTAATTAGTTTCAATTTGTTTATATTCATTAAAGAGTTTCATATGATTAAGACTCCATGCTTAGTGTAGGTTTAGTTATACTAGTTTGACTTATGTTAAAGTTTCCTAGATTTGTTGAATTTTAAGTTTGATTTAAGATTTTGTCATTTAATTGAGTTTTATTGATTTAAATAGTTTAATCATATTTAATTTAATTTCTTAGGAGGATGATATTTCGATTTGAGGTTTGATTAATGATTGCTTAAGTGTTATTTCATTTATGATTTTGATTTTGATATTTAAATTATTTTTTAGATTATATTTTAATAAGTCCTTAATTGATTAAATTTAATCTAAGTGTTTGTTTGGGTTCATTAGGATTTAGAAAATCACATTATTTTCTTAAGAGTCCTAGATGTCAATCTAAGTGATTTATTTTGAAGATTTTGTAAATTTTTTGAATTTTTATTTGATTTATTTTATTAAAATGGACAATCTAAACTTCAAAATTTAATTTCTACCAATCAAGTCCTTTTCACTTGAGATTTTATGATAGTGTGTGTTTTAACTTTAGTTTCAATCTAAAATTTAAACTAACATATATTTTTTATTTGATTAATAAAATTTAATTTTTACTAAAACCCAAATTAAGCTCAAAATACCTAGAATTTGGGGATTTTACATTTTTGGATTCCTCTAGAAAGATGAATCCAACGAGCCCTTGTTTGCAATTTTGGGTCAACTATTTCATTTTCTATGAAGTTTTGAAGTTTCGTGATTTAAATTAATTTTAAATCAAAAATTCACCAATGATGCGCATGGGTACGCCGCACGATTTGTGTTCTGTGTCACATTAGCATTGACAAGTGGGAAACATGTCAATGCTTGATAGTGCGGCGCTGACGTCCGACGCAGATCGATGGACGATCATATCATGTTTATTTGAACCGTCTGATCGCAGATCGATGCAGAGTGACCTCGGTCACTTTCCAAGCCCATTTCCTCAGCACTAATCGTGACAATGCCACATGGTGCCATTGCCACATAATTTAGATTTTTGATTTAAAAAATTAATTTAAATCACCTGAAACTTCAAAAAATCATAGAAATTAAAATACTTAACCAAAAATTGTAAACAAGGGCTTGGTAGATTTGTCTTTTTCAGAGGAATTCAACAAACACAAAATCCCCAAATTTCTAAGTATTTTGACCTTAATTTTAGTTTTAGTAAAACTAAATTTTTATTAATTAAACTAAAACAATATGTTAGATTAAGTTGAAATTTTTAGGGATTGAAATTAAAGTTAAAGCACACCTACCATAAATATCTCAAGTTAAAAGGACTCCTAGATTGGAAGAAATCAAAATTTGAAGTTTAGATTATCCATTTTTATAAAATAAATCAAATCAAAATTCAAAAATTTACAAAAATTTTCAAAATGGCTTAAATTACTTCAAATGACTCTTAAGGAAATAATTTGATTTTCTAAATCCTAATGAACCTCAAACAAATGCTTAATATTAAAGTTTAATCAATTAAGGACTTGGTTTAAATATAATATAAAAATAATTTAAATATCAAAATCAAAATCATAAATAAAATAACACTTATAATCATTAATTAAACCTCAAAAAAATATCATCCTCCTAAGAAATTAAATTAAATATGATTAAACCTATTTAAATTAGTAAAACTCAATTAAACGATTAAATCTTAAATCAAACTTAAAATTCAACAAATCTGGGAAACTTTACATGAGTCAAACTAGTATAACTAAATCTACACTAAGCATGGAGTCTTAACCATATGAAACTCCTTAATGAATATAAACAAATTGAAACTAATTAATCATTAAATAAACTAAAAATCAAATTGATTAACAAACCAATTCAACATAATCATTTGATATTAATCAAATTAAACCAAATAAAGTCAAAGTAAACTTAATTAATATATGACTAAATCACATCCGCTTTGGAATAATATAATTAATTAAATTATTAATACATAAACCTAACAACTAAATCAAACATGAATGAAATCTAATGAACATAATAAATGAAGAAAATCAAACCTAACTATGATTATGAATAATCAAGTTTAATTGAAAAATAAATAAATCAATTAATCATTTAATCTAATCAAATGATAATAACAATAATCCTTTAATAAAATCAAACATAAGTAAAACACTTAACTAAATCAAATCACTCACATGTGGGAAATTAAGTCATTAATTAAATCAATCTTTGATTAATCTAATGATTTAAAAAAGTTTAATTACTCTTAATCAAACTTAATTAATTAAACATTTAATTAATGCAAACTTAATGAATTAATCTATCATCTTAATGAAGCAAATTAATTTTATAAGTCACATTAAAATTATTTCAAATCAAACACTTAATTAATCTACTAATTAATTTAATCACACCTCTTAAATAAACTAATTAAGTCAATCAAATTAATCATATTAAACTTAAGCTTAATCAAACATAAAATGCAATTAAATGCTAATAAAATCCTAATTTAAACTTAAATCATTAAGTCATTAATTACATCATTAACCTAAATAAATATGAAATCAAATTAAAAATTAAACAAATCTTTATTTAATTTAATCAAACCCTCAAGCAAACTAATTAAGTTAATGAAATTAATCATAAACCTAAGCTTAATCAAACATAAATGCAATTAAATACCAATCAAATCCTCAATTAAACATAAGTCATTTAGTCATTAATTACATCATTAATCTAAATAAATATAAACCAAATTAAAAATTAACTAAATCTTTATTTAATTTAATAATTAACTTAAACACATTTGTTAATTAAAATAATTGCCCTTAAGCTAATCCAACAGAATAAATACCTAATTAATGCAAACTTAATGAATTAATCCATCATCTTAGTAAACCAAATTACCATTATAAAATCAAAATGAAATCAAAGACTTAATTAATCTACTAATTAATTTGATCACACTTCTTAAATATGCTAATTAAGTCAATCAAATTAATCATATTAAACTTAAACTTAATCAAACATAAATGCAATTAAATACTAAACAAAACATAAAATTAAACCTAAATTATTAAGTCATTAATTACATCATTAACCTAAACAAATATGAAATCAAATTAAAAATTAAACAAACCTTTACAATTAACATGAATACAATTCTTAATTAAACTAATCACATAAGCACATTGAACCCAAGCACTAATAAAGCTAATAAAAAATAAAAATTAAATCAAATTAAATTAAATTAAGAAAGTCTCTCATCAATTTAATATGTAATCATATCAAATCTCATTCAACCTACTTAAATAAGATAAACTAGTTAACTATCCAATGTTTGAAATCAAAATACAATCCAAACTTTGATAAACATAATAAATGGATGAGATTAAAAATAAAATCCTAATTATAAAGAATGAAACTCAATTAAAATGAAAATAAAATCTCAATTAATTTGATGTGATCAAACTACGAATAAATGAACCACAATTAAGTCAAATAAGCATAAAATTAACTCACAAAACCATAATCAAAGAAAAGAATTAAATATTAATTTAAAAGGATATTGAATTATCAAGATTTAATTAAACCAAAACATCTAATCTAAAATTAATCAATTAAAAACACATGAATTTAAACAAACATAAACTTTATTAGAGATCAAGGATATTAAATTATCAAGATTTAATTAAACCAAATCATCTAACCTGAAATTAATTAATCAAAAACACATGAATTTAAACAAACTTAAACTTCATTAGATACTAAGGATATTGAATTATCAAGATTTAATTAAACCAAAAAACATTTAATCTGAAATTAATCAATCAACAATACATGGATTAAAATAAACTTAAACTTCATTAGATATCAAGGATATTGAATTATCACGATATAATTGAACCAAAACATCTAAATCAAAATCAATCAATAAAATACTTAAACAAATTCAAATTCTAAATTCTAAAACAAATCAAATAAATCAAATCAAATGAATTACACAAATTCAAATGGGCTAATTATGATACTTAAGGACCTTAGTTAGACTCTTTAGGAGTTATGATGTAAAATAAGGTGAGTTCTGTCTATAAATAGAATTTATTCTACTCTTCATTCTTTAAAACTTAAACATCACTTTAACCAAATAAAAGTGAAATAAAAATAAAAAGTAAATCATTAAATCATTTAAATTGAAATCATCCAAAGGTAAAATTTAAACAAATTCAAGTTTTAAATTGAAACTTAAAGTAAAGAAGCCTAGTAAAGTCTTGTCACACAAGCCTTAAGCACACATTAGAATACTAAGTCACCACATCTAGTGTTAGCATTGTATGTATGATGTTGTGTTTGTTTATGATGTAATGTTTTAGACTGAGATGTTAGGGTGTATGTTTCATAGACTGATGTTATATTATTCTAATCATATTTTTTTGTGAGGGTTGTCCTTAAACCTGTAATAAAAAATATAAATGCATTTGCTATGCAAGTTGCTTAGCCCCTAAGCATAACCCATGTTAGGACACTTTGGTTACTCATGTGTGGGGTGCTAAGTCCAAATTATTCATATAACTGCTTGGGTTGTATGGTGTGTTTAGCTAACATTTATTTTTTTATGTAGCTAGATTTACTTTTCTTATTTTAAGGTAATTTTGAATTAGGATTAGATTAGTGTTATGGGGGATTAGGATGAGCAGTGGCTAGAAGGCTTAGTCCCTGGGTGCCCTATGATGCCTTTGGAGAAAATCAAAATCAAAAGGAAGAGAAGGAAGAAATGAAGAAAAGAAGACCCCCGTAACATATATTATTTTATAATCTGCCAGGGTAGAGCTTGGCTACCCATCTTTATTTCTCTTCATAAACCCGACAAGACCGGCCTTTTATTCTTTTATGGTAGTCTATAAAATTATTGATGTTGTGTTTAGATTATGAATAATATGCTTTTCATAGTTTCGTATGATTAATGCTAGAATGTGTGGCCCGGTGTAGGCTCTTAGGATGAAATTAATTTATCCCAATTATACAACTCATAATTAAAACATAAAATAACTCATAACCCCACTATAAAGCCTAAGAATTAAATCAAGATAATAAAATTTTTAACAACCCCTTAGCTAGATGAATGAATGTATAATATCATGGCTATCATATTCGTCCACTCTTGTTAAGAGGGGGATTGCATCTTTGCCAGAGAATGAAGGCTTAACTTGAAAGAACCTTTGATGGAAGAGCAACCCTTTCTCTCTTGATTTGGCCCATAATCAAGTTCTCATGCATTTAGACATACAAAATCCCATACCTGTCAAAATAAAGAGTTCAAAAGAATCAAATAAATTTGATAAAATTTGCATTAGATTAAGTCATGAATTCATACCACTCATGCTCTAGTCTCTTAGGGGTGAGTTTAAGGACCGAGTCTCCTTTCTAAATAAATAATAGCTAGCCATCTTGCAGCATAAGACTTGCCTACATGGATTTAAAGCATAGAGTTAGTCGCCACTCTAAAGAATAAGTCCAGTGGTTTATTCTCTGGAGGTAAACCATATACCCATTTTGGCTTAGATTTATGTCGTCGCCTCTCCAAAGCTCCCTAGATTAGATCCGGTAGCTATTTCCTGGCTACAAGCATAAATTCTCATCTCTTACGCATTTCCACAATCTTATGTTATGGAATTATAAGCCCTAGCAATCTAATAAAATGTCAACTCAAATAATTAACTCTTCAATTTTAAATATATAAAGCCTAATTATAGGGTAGATTGGAATGCTCACTAGCTTCCTAGTAATGAGCATTTCCTACATTCTCCCTTGGATTCCAAAAATAAGTCTTCTCCTTGATCTATCCCATTGATTTTCTAAAATAACCAATTTAATAGTCTTAACCTTGAAATCTTTGAGACCCTAATTGTCTTTTAATGATAGAGTATTCTTGAATTCCCATTCCTTAGATGCAATTACCTATGGGGCTTGCCTCCATAGGAACTTAACAAACCCGACTTAAAATAAACCCTACTTTACTTTTTCATAAAGTAGTGAAAGATCTGGTATATTCGAAGACCCATCATACCTTAGAGTCTTTATTAAGTGATTAAGTCCATTATAGGTGGTAATTTCTATCTTTAGAGATAGTACATCATTTTAATGTTGTACATCATTTCAATAAGTACCCCTAAGATCTGGTGTCCCACATCCTCAAAAATAAACACCACACACAAATAGAGTAAATCAAAAACCCTAGATAACTAGAACTATCTCTATAGTAAAGATGAAGTTCCATAAGTAGTAGATTAGATTGATCATTCTTCAATTTCTCTACCCCATCACCACTTGCCTCATGAGTAGCAGGATTTGCCATCATATCCTGATCTCTCCTCCACCACCACCATTGTAACCTCCACACATCCCTCCTCCATAAAGGCCACCTCCATATCACCAGACCTTAGATCCCCACCACCACTGATAACCACCTCCTCCACCCACCTCCCTCCCCAATGAGATCTAACTTGAGCCTCGGATGTGTCCACCATCAAGGTCCTTTCTTAGGTTTTAGCTTTGGGTTTAAGTTTATTAGGGTTTAGTTTATTTTATTTATTTAGTTACAGGAGTTTAGGGTTGGGGAGGTAGTTTAGGATTAGGAGGGTTTAGTGGTTTATTTTGTTTAGTGGTGGGTCAAGGGTGGTATACATTTAGGTTCAAGATTTAAAGATGGGTTTAGGGCCCAGGGTTTAGGGAGTGGTTGTGGAGAGATTGCAGTGGTAGGGAGCATTTAAGAAGATCAGTGGCTCAGGTTGTGGTGTAGTAGCTTTGGGTGGGCTCAGGGCCCAGGGTTTGGCCTAGTGATCAAGCCCATGGTTTTAGTTTAAGGCCCAGTTTAGGCCTAAGGCAGTGGGACAGTGGGGTCAGGGCTCAGGTAGAGGCTCTTTGTTAGGTCAGTGTGGATTTGTGGGGGCTGCCTTTAGGTTTTAGGCTCTAGGGTTTAGGGTTTTAATTTATTTTTTTTCCAATGTCTAGGTTTAGGTATTTAGTTTATTTTAATTATTTTAGTTTATTTTAATTTATTTATTTCCATTTTTATTTTTATTTAGTTTAGTTTATTTATTAGTTTATTTATTTTGTTTAGTTTTATTTTATTTTAATGTTTATGTTTAGGTTTTATTTTTTTTATTTTTAGGTTAAGGGTCTAATTTTATTTTATTTTTTTGGTTTATGTTTTAGGTTTTATTTTTAGTTTAGGTCATGTTTGGGTTTAGTTTATTTTAGTTTAATATTTATTTATAGTTTAGGTTTAAGTTTATTTTCTTTAAGTTTAGGTTTTATTTATTTTAGTTTAGGTATGTTTATGTTTATTTTATTTTATGTTTAAGTCTTTTTAATCTAGGTTTAAGTTTTATTTTTTTATTTATTTTAGGTTTTAGATCACCATTTATTTTAGTTTAGGTTTTATTTTAGTTTTATCTTAGGTATTTATTTCATTTACGTAGTTTTATTTTATTTTATGTTTTTATTCATGTTTATTTTATTTTAGTTTAGTAAGTTATTTTATTTATCATTCTTTATTTTATTTAGTAGTTTAGGTTAATTATTTTATTTTATTTATATTTTATTTATTTTATTTTAGGTTTATTTATTTATTTTAAGTATTTTGTAGGTTTAGGTTTTGTTTAGGGTAATGTAGTTTTTAGTTTAGGGTTTTTTTTAGTTTAGGTTTAGTGGTTAGGTAGGATTTGGTTTTGGGTTTTGGGGTATGGTATGGTTTTAGGGTAGTTTGGGTTTAGGGTTTTATTTTTTATTTTAGTAGGTGATTTAGAGTTTAGGGTTTAGCAGGGTTTTATTTTAGTTTTAGTTTAGGTTTAGGTTTAAGATTTAGGGTTTATGGTTTTAAAATGAGAACAAATTCAGATTCAACATTTCTTCTTTTTGATTTCATCAAGCAAGTAGCACACAAAGTTTTGTTAAGGCACAAGCGATGACATAGATAAAAAATGAGCATGCATAGAGCAAATGAAAACCATAGATAACTAGAACTCCCCACTATAAAGACTCGCCCAAAAGTAGTCGATCTGGATCATCCGCTCATCGATTCTTAGCTCATCAAAACTACCCCCGCCTTTCGAGTAGATCCGCCATCATATCCCTAATCTCTCCCTCCGCCACCACCAAGGCTATAACCTCTCATCCCGCCTCCATAACTGCCACCTCCATATCCACTAGAACCTCCCATCCCCAACACCACGTGATAACCTCGCTACCTTAGCCTCATGGCTGATCTAGACCGAGGTTTTTAGGGTTTAGGTTTAGTTTAGAGTTTAAGGTTTATATTTTAAGATTTGAGGGATTAGGTTTTTAATTTAGGGTTTGTGGGTTTAGGTTTATGGTTTAGATTTACAGGATTTAGGTTAGGGTTTAGGTGTAGTTTTTAGAGTTTAGGTTTTAGGGATTAGGTTTTTTAGGTTTTTAGGTTTTAATGTTATTGTGGCAGGTTTAGGTTTAAGGTTTAAAGTTTTTTTTAAAAGAGAACAAATTTAGATTCAACATTTCTTCTTTTCGATTTCATTAACCAAATAGTAGACCAAGTTTTTTAAGATACAAGCGGTGGCATAGATGAAAAAATAAGCATGCATAGAGCAAATCAAAAATCATAGATAATTAGAACTATCTCTCTAAAGGCACATTCCTCAAGATTGATCTAGCTCTTTCCCACTAGTTCCCATCTAAACCACCCTTGCTCCTCATGTAGGATCTTCCATCATATCCCGATCTATTCTTCCACCACCACCATGGCTATAACCTTCGCTCCTCTCAGAACTACCACCTCCATGTCCACTCAACCTCTAGATCCACCAAGACCTCCATTGTGGGTTAGGGTTTAGCTTTAGTGGTTAGGGTTTAGTGTTAGCTTTGTGGTTTAGGCTTTTTGTGGTTTAGGGATTTGGGGATAGCTTATGATTTAGTTTAGTTTAGGTTTGTAGTTTAGTGGTTTTAAGGTTTGGGAGTTTAGGTTAGGGTAATATTTTGGGTTTAGTGTTAGAGTTTAGGTGGGTTTGTGGGTTTTTAGCTTGGTTTAGGGTTAGGTCAGGTTTGGGGTGGGTTTTTAGTTTAGGGTTTGTGGATTTGATTTAGCTTTGGGTTTAAGTTTTTTTTAATTAATTTTAAAATTGATTTTCTAAATTAAAAATAGTAGGTTATTTTATTTATTTAGTTAATTTTATTTATTTTATTTATTTTATTTTATTTTAATCAGGTTCATTTTATTTTATCCAGTTTAGTTTATTTATTTAGGTTTATTTATCTAGTCCAAGTTTTATCTTAGTTATCTGCAAGGCCCAGTTTATCTTTAGTTTAGTTTATTTTTATTTTATTTTTAGTCCATCATCTATCTTAGGCCCAGCTCACACACTTTATGTTTAGGTGCTATCTTAGGCCTAGCCTGGGCTTCAGTGCCTAACCAGGTTTAGGCTCAGGGCCCATGGCTAGTCAAGGCCCAGGTTTAGGGCCCAGCCAGGCCTGCTAAGCCTCATGGCTCAGCCTGCTTGGGTTTGGGCTTTAGGGCCCAGGGCCTGTGGCCCAGGTAGGGTGGGGTCTGCCCAGGGTAAAGACGTTAGGGTTTATTTTAGAACCATGGTGGCTAGTTTAGGGTTTAGGGTGGAATTTAGAGCCAGTGGTTTAGGTTTGTGGATTTGGGTTTAGGTTTGTGGTTTAGGTTTATGGTTAGGATTTAGATTTAGGGTTTAGTTTTGGGTGGTTTGGGTTTAGGTTTAGGTTTAAGGTTTATGGCTTATGATTTTAAGTTTTAGGGTTTAAGGTTTAAGGTTTATTATTTTTTAAGTTTTATGTTTAGGGTTTAGGTTTTAGGTTAAGTGTTTAGGTTTTAGTTTAGGATTTAGGGTTTAAGTTTATTTTTTTAAGAGAAAATAAATTCATATTCAACATTTTTTCTTTTCATTTTAACCAACATAGTACCGTGCCAAGTTTTCTAAGACACAAGCGATGGTATAGATAAAAAATGAGCATGCATAGAGTAAATCAAAAACTCATAGATAACTAGAACTATCTCTACTATTAAGACACAGATCCATAAGCACCGATCGGATCACGATCATCGCTTTCTCCACCCCATTAAAGCATCACCACCTCTCGAGCAGCGTGATCCATCATCATATCTCCGATCTATCCTCCACCACTGTAAACCTCGGCCCACCTTCCTTTATAATAATGACTGCTCTTACCACCACCTCCATATCAACTAGCGCATCTAGATCCCCCACCACCACTATGAAAACTGCCGCCTCCGCCTTCGCCTCCACTGCCAGATCAAGATTTAGCCTAGTTGATGCTGATGTTCCTGTCGTTAAGGTTCTTCCCATTATTAGGGTTTTAGTTTAGGTTTAGGTTTATTAAGTTTTAGGGTTTAGGATTATTTTTGTATTTATTTACTTTTAGGTTTAGTTTAGGGTTTAGTTTTAAGTCTCTGTGGGTTTAGGGTTTAGGGTTTAGAGTTTAGGGTTTAGGGTTTAGGGTTTAGGGTTTAGGGTTTAGTTTAGAGTTTAGGGTTTATGATTTAAGGTTTTGGGGATTATGGTTTTTTAATTTAAGGTTTAGGGTTTAGGGTTTATGGTTTAGGATTTATGATTTAGGGTTTAGGTTAGTCTAGGGTTTAGAGTTTAGGGTTTAGGGATTAGGATTTTAGGTTTAGATTTTTTAGGTTTTTAATTCTATAGGGTTTAAGGTTTGTGGTTTAGTTTTGAGGGTTCAAGGTATTTTTTAATAGAGAACAAATTGAGATTCAACATTTCTTCTTTGATTTCATTAACCAAGTAGTAGACCAAGTTTTTAAGATACGTTACATAGATAAAAAATAAGCACGATAGAGAAATCAAAATCCTAGATAATGAATTCTACTATAAGACATTTAAGTATGATTGATCACCATTCTTCAATTTCTCTAGTTTGACCACCACCTTGCTCTCTCATGGGATCTTCCATCATATCATCTATTCTTCCATCACCACCATGGCTATAACCTGTCGCCTCCTCCCATTCTCAGAACTACCACCTCCATGTCCACCAGACTTATCCATTAAAGACCCATTTTTAGGCTTTTAGGGTTTAGGCTTTTGATTTTAGAGTTATGATTTAGTTTAGTTTAGGTTTTAGGGTTTAGGTTTAAGGTTTTTTTTTAAGGTTTAGGTTTAGGGTTTAATGTTTATTTTAGTTTAGAGTTTGGTTTAGGTTGTGGTTTGTGGTTATTTTTTAGTGGTTGTTTTAGTTTAGGTTTTAAGGTTTGGTTTAGGGTTTAGGTTTAGGGTTTAAGATTTAGATTTAGGCTTTTAGGGTTTAGGTTTTTTTAATTAATTTTTAAATTTATTTTCTAAATTAAGTTTAGTGTTTTAGGTTTATTTTATTTTATTTAGTTAATTTTATTTATTTTAGTTTATTTTATTTTTAATTTTTTTAATTTAGGTTCAATTTTATTTTTATTAGTTTATTTATATTATTTTATCTTAGCTCAGTTTATTAGTCTATCTAGTAGCTCAGCCCATTAAGCCTAGTTAATTATCTTTATTTGGTCCAGTTATTAGGCCCAGCCCACATCTATTTTGGTTTAGGTTAGCCTTTATAGCCCATCTCCATTTGGGCTCAGCCCAGGCCAGTGCCCAGCCCAGGTTTTATGGTAAGCCCAGTTGTGGGCCCAGGGTTTAGATCTTAGTTTTCAGGCTAGGCTCAGGTAGGTGGGTTAGATTTTAGAGTGGCCCAGGGTTGGGCCCAGGGTCAGGAGTAGGGTTTAAGATTTAGAGTGTATTTAGAATGTGGAAGGAGGGCTCAGTGGTAGGTTTAGAATCAGAGCTAGTGGTTTAGGGTGGGTTTGGTTATGGTTTTATTTAGTTTTGGTCAGGTTTTTATTTGTGGGTTTGTTTGTGGGTTTAGGTTTGGTTTAGTTTGGGTTTATGGCTTATGGTTTTAGGTTTTAGGTTTAGGTTTAGGTTTAGAGTTTATTATTTTTAGGTTTTGGGTTTAGGGTTTTTTTAGGTTAAGTGTTTAGGTTTTAGTTTAGGGTTTAGGGTTTAAGTTTATTTTTTTAAGAGAGAATAAATTTATATTCAATATTTCTTCTTTTCAATTTAACCAACTAAGTATCACAGCAAGTTTTCTAAGACACAAGCGATGATATAGATAAAAAATGAGCACGCATAGAGTAAATCAAAAACTCATAGATAACTAGAACTATCTCTACTATTAAGAAACAGATCCATAAGCACCAAATCGGATCAGTCGATCATCAGCTTCTCCAATTCCCATTGAAAGCATCACCACCTCTCGAGCAGCGGGATCCATCATCATATCTCCGATCTATCCCTCCGTGACAAGAATAATTGTAATCTCGCTCCACCTTCCTCTATAACCACGACTGCTCTTACCACCACCTCCATATCAACTAGCGCCTCTAGATCCCCCATGGCCACTATGAAAACTGTCGCCTCAGCCTCTTTTAGATCAAGATTTAGCCTTTGATGCTAATGTTTTGTAAGGTTCTTCCCATTATTAGGGTTTTAGTTTAGGTTTAGTTTAGTTTATTTTATGTAGATTAATTTTGTATTTATTTACTTTTAGGTTTAGTTTAGTTTAGTTTTTAAGGTTCTGTTATTTGTGGTTAGGGTTTAGGTTAGGGTTTGTGGTTTTAGGGTTTAGGGTTTTGGGCTTTTTTTGGGTAGTTTTAGTTTTAGGCTGGGTTTTTATTTATTAGGTTTAGTGTTTGCTTTTATTTTTTATAGTAGGGTTTGTGGTTAGTTTAGGGTTTTAGGTTTTTGGTTGTGGTTGGGGTTAGTTTAGGGTTTGGGTTTTGGGGGGTTTATAGTTTAGGGTTTTGAATTTAGGGTTAGGTTCAAGGTTTAGGTTTTATTTATTTTATTTTATCTTAAATTACAAACCTAGTTAAGATTTCTTTAGTTTATTAAGTTTATTTCTTATTAATTTTAGTTTATTTTATTTTATATTTATATTTAGGTTCAATTTTAGTTTTATTTAGTTTAGTTCATTTATTTGTGTATTTATTTTACTTTAGATTTTTATTTATTTTATTTTTTAGTTTATAGGTTTATTTTATAGTTTAGTTTAATTTTTATTTTATTTTAGGTTTAGGATTTATTATTTATTTTAGGTTTAGGTTTAGGTTTTAGTTTATTTTTTTTAAGTTGAGTGTTTTTTTATTTTAGGTTTATTTTAGTTTTATTTTTTTTACTTTAACTTTAGGTTTATTTTATTTTATTTTAGTTTAGGTTTAAGTTTTGGTTTAGTTTTTTAGGTTTAGGTTTTATTTATTTTAGTTTATTTTAGTTTAGGTTTAGGTTTATCCACCATCATATCCTCGATCTCTCCCTCCCACCACCACACTGTAACTTCGCTTCCTCCCACCTCCATAACCACCACTCCTCTGACCACCACCTCCATATCTACTAGCACCTCCAAATCCCAAACCACCACTACAATAATTGTCGCCTTTCCACCACCCATCTAGACAAGGTCTTGACTTGATGCTCCTCTGGTTCTTCCAATTTTAGGTTTAGTGATTTTTTAGGGTTTAGGTTTATTTTTTAATTTATTTAGTTACTTTTGGCTTAGTTTATGTTGAGGTTTAGGTTTTGGATTAAGGGTTAGGGTTTATGGTTTAGAGTTTAAGGTTTAGGTTTAGGATTTGTGGTTTATGCTTTAGCATTTTGGGTTTAGGTTGGTTTAGGCTTAGGTTTAGGTTTTTAGGTTTAGGATTTGTGGTTTAGTTTTAGGTTTGGCCTCAGTAGGTATGGTCAGTAGTAGGTTTTAGGGTTTAGCTTTAGGGTTTCTTTAGTTTTTAGTTTAGGGTAGGCTCAGTAGATTTAGGGGTCAGATCCTTTATGGTTTTTAATGTAAAACCCACATGTTTAGTATTTAGTATTTAGTTTATTTAATATTTTTATTTATTTTATTTTATTTTATTTTATTTTATTTTTATTTTTTATTTAGTTTAATCCATTTATTTTTTATTTATTTTAGTTTAGATTTTAATTTTAGTTTATTTTTAGGTTTAGTTTTAGGTTTAGTTTATTTTATAGTGAGTTTTATTTTTATTTTATGAGGTGTAGGTTTTATTTTTAATCTTTTATTTGTGTTTTGATATTTAGGTTTAGGTTTTATTTTAAGTTTATTTTAGGTTTTATCTTTAGTTTAAGTTTAGGTTTAGTCCAGTTTATTTAATTTTTTTAGTTTAGGTTTAGGTTTATGTTTAGTTTATTTTATGTTTAGGTTTAGGTTTTATTTTTAGTTTAGTTTATTTTAATTTAGTTTTAGGTTTATTTTATCTCTTTATTATTTTATTTTAAGTTTAGATTTTTTTTATTTTGTTTAAGTGTTTAGGTTTTATTTTATTTATTTTAGGTTTTATTTTTAGGTTTATTTTTGTTTAGGTTTTATTTTATTTATTTTAGGTTAATTTTATTTTTATTTTATTTTACTTTTATTTTATTTATGTTATTATTTTATTTAGTTTTAATCTTAGTCTTTTAATTATTTTAATTTGTTTATTTTATTTTATTTTAGGTTGAGATCAACATTTTAGTTTAGGTTTTATTTTATTTTATTTTTTATTTTATTTAGGTTTAAGTTTTCATATATTTTATTTTGGTTTTATTTAGTTCCAAGTTTTTGGTTGGGTTTTAGGTAGGTTTATGGTTTAGGGTGGTATGGTTTAGGGTAGGTGAATTTAGTTTAGTTGAGGGTTTTAGCTGGGCTTAAAGTTTTTTTTTTTTAAAATTAAGTAAACTAGTTTATTATTTAGTTGATTTTATTTTTTTATTTTATTTTATTTAATTTAGGTTTTTTTTCATTTTATTTATTAGTTTAGCCTTCTTTTTAGTTGAGTATTGTTTGTATTTTATTTTTTAGGTTTTAGGTTTTATTTTTATTTTATGTTTTTATTTTATTTTAGGTTTAGGTTTTAGGTTTTATTTTAAGTTTATTTTAGGTTTAATTTTGGTTTAGTTTAGGTTTATTTTAGTTTATTTCTTATATTTAGTTTAGGTTTAGTTTTACTTTATTTTAGGTTCAAGGTTTAGGATAATTTAGGGTTTATGGTTTAGGGTTTAGGTTTAGGTTTGGGTTTAGGGGTTTAGTGGTTTAGGTTTAGAATTTTAGGTTTAGGGTTTACTTGGTTTGGTTTAGGGTTCGAGTTTTAATTTAAGGTTTAATGTTTTTCATATATATTAACAGAGAATAAAATCACATTCAACATTTCTTCTTTTCAATTTCATCGACCAAGTAAAATAAAAAGTTTTCTAAGACACAAGTGATGACATAGATCAAAAATAAGCATGCATAGAGCAAATCAAAAACTTTGGATAACTTGAACCATTTCTACTATGAAGACATAGTTCCATAAGAAGTGATTGGATCCATTCTTCGAGCTTCCAACCGTAATAACCCCTGCCCTCTCCAAGAGAGAGATACACCATCATATCCCCGATCTCTCCCTCCGCCACCACAACGATTGTAACCTTCATCGCTCCTCCCGCCTCCATAACCACCACTTCTCCGACCACCACCTACATATCCAATAACACCACTAAATCCCTCACCACCATTATGATAACTATCACCTCTACCTGCACCGCCAGGTCAAGATTGATGTGGGTTGATGGTGATGTTCCTACCATCAAGGTTCTGCCCATTATTAGGGTTTAGGTTTAGGTTTATTAGGTTTTAGGGTTTTGGTATATTTTTTAATCTATTTAGTTACTTTAGGTTTAGGTTTAGTATTTGAGGTTTAGGGGTTTATGGTTTAGGGTTAGGATTTAACGTTTAGGGTTTAGGTTAGATTTGCCAGGTTTATGATTTTAGGATTTATGCTTTTAGGGTTTAGTTATGGTTTAGTGTGGTTTTAATGAGGGTTGGCTTTTTAGGGTTGAGGTTGGGTGGGTTTAGTGAGTTTGGTGTGGCTAAGGATTTGGGTGGGGCAGGTTAGTGTTCTTTTATTAATTATAAACCAGAGTTTTAAGTTTATTTAGTTTATTTTAAATTATTTATTTTATTTTATTTTATTTTATTTATTATTTTTTTTATTTTATTTATTTTTACATTTTTATTTTAATTTTGTCTTATTTATTTTTTTTTTTTTTTTTGTGTTTTGGTTATTTTTATTTTAACGCTTAGGTTTTCATTTTCTTAGGTTTAGGTTTTATTTTTTCATTTTAGGTTTATTTTAGGTTTTCTTTCTAGTTTAGATTAATTTTTAATTTATTTTATTTTATTTAATTTAGGTTTGTTTAGTTTTAGTTTAGTTTAGGTTTAGGTTTTATTTATTTTAGTTTAGGATTAGGTTTATTTTTTTCTTTATTTTATGTTTTATTTTAGGTTTAAATTTTATTTTAATTTTTTTTAATTTTAGGTAATATTTTTTTTATTTTTATGCATTTTTTTTTTATTTTATTTATTTTATGTTAATTTTATTTTTTATTTTATGTTTTTTTTTATTTTATTTGGGTTTTATTTTAGGTTTATATTATTTTTTAGTTTAGTTTAAGTTTTTATTTATTTTATTTAGTTTAGTTTATTTATATTTTATTTTATTTTACATTTAGTTTAGTTTAGGTTAGTTTAGGTTTTATTTTTTTATTTTTTCTTTTATTTTATATTTAGGTTTTATATCACAATTATTTTAGGTTTATTTAGTTTAGGTCAGATGTTTTTAGGGCTAGTGGTAGGCCTAGAGATCAGTGGTAAGATTTAGTGGCCCAGGATTTGGGATTTAAGGTCATGCTTGGGATATGTTTAGGAGCCAGGTGGTTAGGGCTCAGGGTTGGGTTTAGGGTAGGATTAAGTTTTTTATTTTAAATTTTATCTTTTTAATTTTTTTAAATTAATTAAACCAGTTTAGTTTATTTCATTTATCTTTATTTTGATTTAGGTTTGTTTTATTTTATTTTGTTTATTTATTTATTTTATGTTCATTTATTTTAGTTTATGTTTTATCCATTTTATTTTAGGTTTAGTTTATTTTTTTTAGTTTAGTTTTTTTATTTTATATTTAAGTTTAGTTTATTTTGATTTTATTTTTTAGGTTTTTTATTTTATTTTCTTGGGTTTAGGTTTTTTATTTTATTTTATTTTTTTTATTTTATAGTTTATTTTTTAGATTATCATTTTTTTAGATTAGTTTAGATTTTAGGTTTAGTTTTATTTATTATAGTTTAGTTTAGTTTATTTTATTTTATTTTAGTTTCAGTTTAGGGTTTAGGTTTTATTTTATTTATATTTAGCTTTTTAGATTTATTATTTATGTTTAGGTTTTATTAAGTTTATTTTATTTTATTTTAGGTTAATTTTATTTTTATTTTAGTTTTTATATTTTATTTAGGTTTTATCTTTTTTTAGGTTTTATTTATATTTTAGTTAAGTTTTATTTTATTTTATTTTTAGGTAGTTAATTTATGTTTTATTTTATCTTCTTATTCATCTTAGTAAATTTTTCTCTTTATCTTGGCCTTAATTTAGTTGGTTTTAGTTTGTGGCCTAGTGGCCTGGGTCACTAGTTTGTTAGTCACTATGGCTTGGGGTTATAGCCTAGGATCAGCTTGGTTTAGGGTTTGAGCCTGGGGATTGTTTCTTTTCTGGTTTTAGGGTAGATTTGGTTTGTGGGTTGTGGTCAGTGGCAGTGGTTTGTGGTATTGTAGGGTTTCTTGGGTTTAGTTTAGTTTAGGGCATGTATTTTGGATTTAGGGTTTAGTCTCAAGTCATGGTTGTTAGTATGGTTGGTTCTTTTTTAACAAAAAAAAAAATAGATTTACAACATTTCTTCTTTTGCTTAATTAGTTTATTTAGTTTATTATTTATTTATTTATTTATTTTTATTTTTTATTTTTATTCATGTTTATCATTTAATTTTATTTAGTTTAGTTTATTTATTTTCGATTTATTTAATTTAGTCAAAGTTTTTATTTTAGTTTAGAAATTTCATTTTAGTTTATTTTTTGGATAGTTTAGTTTAGGTTTTATTTTTTTATTTTATGTTTAGGTTTAGGTTTTGATTTATTTTTTCGGTTTAGTTTTAGGTTTTTTTTAGTTTTTTTTATTTGTGAAGTTTTATTTTTTAATTTGATTTATTTTATATTTTTATCCAGTAGGGTTTATGTTTTATTTATTTTTGGTTAGTTTATTTTAGTTTATTTAGGTTCATTTTATTTTTTTATTTTATTTTTTTTAAGTTTTTAGTAGATTTGTGTTTTATTTTTAGTATATCTTTAGTTTATGTATTAGTTTATTTAATTTATTTTTTTCTAGTTTTGTAGGTTTTATTTATTATTCAAGTTCATTTATTTATTATTTTAGTTTTAGTTTAATATTTTATTTTATTTATTTTTATTTATTTATATTTTTAATATTTTATTTTTTTAATTAGTAGGTTGTGTTTGTGGTTTTTTCAGTTTATGGTTTTTTAAGTTTAGGTAGGGTTTTATTTTTCAGTTTTTTTTTTTAGGTTTTTGTTGGGTTTTTATGGTTAGTTTTAGAGTTTGAGTTTTTATTTTGGTTTTTGTGGTTTATGTTTTGATTAGTTTTATTTAGTTATAGTTTAGGATTTTGTTTTTGAACAAATCAGATTTGCAACATTTCTTCTTTGTTTAATTAGTTCATATAGTTTTTTTATTTTATTAATTTTTTAGTTTTATTTATTTTTTTATTTATACTTTATTTTATTTTTATATATTTTAGCTTTTTTTTATTTTATTTATTTATTTTAGTTTATTTGTTATAGGTTTATTTATTTTATTTTTTATTTTTTTTTTTTTTATTTTGTTTAATTATATTTTTATGTTTTATTTTATTTATTTATTTAGTTTATTTATTTTATTTAGTTTTATTATTTTTATTTTTTTATTTTTTAGGTTTACTTTTTTAAGTTTAGATTTTATTTAGTTTTAATTTGTTTGTATTTTAGGTTATTTTAGGTTTATTTTATTTTTTTATTTTAATGCTAAGTTATTTTATTTAGGTTTAAGTTTATTTACTTTATTTAGGTTTTATTTATTTAAGGATATTTAGGTTTTCACTTAGATTTAGGTTTAGGGTTTAGGGTTTATTTATTTATTTTAGAGGGTTTTTTGGTCCAGTTTAGGGTTTAGAGTTTAGGGTTTAGGGAGTTTATGGTTTAGGGTTTAGTTTTAGAGTTTAGGGTTTAGGCTTTGTTTAGGAAAGTTTGGGCTTTTATGAGTTTTAGTTTTTGGTTTTAGGGTTTAAGCAGTTTAGGAGGGTCTAAAAGTTTTATAGAAGGGATAGTGGTTTATAGGTTTAGTGGTTTAGAGATTAGGATTTTTTATTTCATTTATTTTTTTATTTTTTTAAAATTAGGTCAACTAGTAGGTTTGGGTTGATTTAGTTTATTTTTAATTTATTTTAGTTTAGTTTATTTTTTAGTTTGATTTTGGTTTATTTTTATTTTTATTTAGTTTAATTTATTTTTAAGCTTTATTTATTTTTGTTTAGGTTTTTATTTTATTTTATTTTTTGGGTTTAGGTTTAGGTTTAGGTTTATGTTTTTTTAGTTTGGTTTTATTTTTATTTATTTTTTTAGGATTAGGTTTTATTTTTTATTTTTATTTTAAATTTAAGTTTTTATTTTATTTTTTTAGGTTTAAGTTTTAGGTTTTAGGTTTTTATTTTAGGTTTATTTTAGGTTTTATATTTTAGTTTAGGTTTAAGTTTATTTTTAGTTTATTTTATTTTAATTAGTTTAGGTTTAGGTTTAGGTTTTGTTTATTTTAGGTTTATGTTTAAGTTTTTTTATTTTAGTTTAGTTTATTTTAATTTAGGTTTTGGTTTATTCTATTTTTATTTTAGGTTTATGTTTCTTTTAGATTAGGGTTTAAGTTTTATTTTTATTTATTTTTAGGTTTAATTTTTAAGTTTTTTTAGGTTTAAGTTTTTATTTAATTTTTATTTTAGGTATATTTTATTTTTATTTTAGGTTTAGTTTTTATTTTATTTAGGTTTTCTAGTCTTAGGTTTATTTTATTTTTTAGTTTAGTTCTGGTTTATTTTTAGTTTATCTTATTTTATTTAGTTTAGGTTTTAGGTTTAGTTTAGTTTAGGTTTTAGGTTTTATTTATTTTAGTTTAGTCTATTTTAGTTTAGGATTAGGTTTATTTTATTTTTCTATATTTTAGGTTTAGTTTTTTTTTTGAAATTTAGGGTTTAAGTTTTTTTTTATTTTAGGTTTATTTTTTTATTTTTTTTTGAGGTTTAGGTTTTATTTAGTTTTTATTTTATTTTATTTTATGTTTAAATTTTATTTTATTTGGTATTTTTATTTTAAGGTTTATTTTATTTTTAGTTTTTTTTAGGTTTTTATCTATTTTATTTTATTTTTAAGTTTAGGTTTAGGTTTAGGTTTTAGTTTAGGATTGAATTTTATTTTCTTTTAGTTTTTTAGGTAGTAGGTTTAGGGTTTAGTTAGTTTAGGTTTAGGTTGATGTGTAGGTTGTTTAAGGTTAGTTTAGGTTTTAAGTTTTGAGTTTAGTGTTTAATCTTTAGGGTTTTGGTTTAGTGGTTTAGGTTGGGGCTTTGGGGGTTAGGATTTAGGGTTTAGGGTTTAGGTTTAGTTTAGGGTGGTTTAAGTTAGGAGTTTGTGGTTTAGAGGTTTGGAGTTTAGGATTTAGACAGTTATGAGGGTCAAGGAGTTTGGCTGATTAAGGATTAGAGTTTAAGGTTTAAGTTTAAGAGTTGTCAGGTGTAGTTTAATGATTTAGTCTGAGGTTTAGGGGTCAGTGGATTTTTAAATAAAGAAACCAAGGTTTATTTAGTTTATTTTATAATTTTATTTAGGTTTATTTTGATTAGTTTATTTTTATGTGTATTTTTTTTAGTATAGGTTTTTTATTTTAGTTTATTTATGAGTTTTAAGTTTAGGTTTATGTTTTTTTTTAGTTTAGTTTTATTTTTATTTTATTTTTTAAGTTTAGGTTTTATTTTTATATTTAGGTTTAGGTCTAAGTTTTTATTTTACGTTTTTTATGCTTAGGATTTAGGTTTTTATTTTAGGTTTATTTTTAGGTTTTATTTTTAGTCTAGGTATAGGTTTATTTTTAGTTATTTATTTAGTTTAGGTTTAGGTTTAGGTTTATTTTATTTTAGGTTTAGGTTTTATTTATTTTAATTTAATTTATTTTAATTTAGGTTTAGGTTTATTATTATTTTAGGTTTAGGTTTTTTTTTTGTTTATGGTTTATTTTTAAGTTTATTATTTTGGTTTAGGTTTTATTTAATTTCTATTTTATTTTATTTTATGTTTATTTTATTTTTTATTTTAGTTTAGGTTTTTGTGTATTTTATTTTAGTTTAGTTTTAAATTTTTATTTTTTATTTATGTTTAGGTTTAGTATAGTTTAGATTTTAAATTTTTTATTTTTATTTATTTATTTAGGTTTTATTTTATTTTAGGTTTTAGGTTATGATTTATTTTGATTTAGCTTTAGTTTTAGCATTTCGGGTTTAGGGTTGTAGGTTTTAGAACATAAGGTTTATGGTTTACGGTTTAAGGTTTAAGGTTTAGGGTTTAGGGTTTTAGGGTGTAGGGTTTAGGGTTTAGGGTTTAGGGTTTAGTGTTTAGGTTTTATTTATTTTTATTTAGTTTATTTTAGTTTAGGTTTATGTTTATTTTATTTTGTTTATTTTAAGTTTAGTTTTTTTTTGTTTAGGGTTTAGGTTTTATTTTTTGTTTTTAGGTTTTTTTTTTAGGTTTAAGTTTTTATTTAGTTTTTATTTTATTTTATTTTGGGTTTTTTTATTTTATTTAAGTTTTTTATGTTTAGGTTTATTTTCTTTTTTTTGTTTAATTTAGTTTTTTATTTATTTAATTTTAGTTTAAGCTTTAGGGTTTTGGGTTTAGAGTTTATGGTTTAGTGTGTAGGCTTTAGGGATTAGGGTTTTTGGGGTTTAGGGTTTAAGGTTGTGGACAGATTTGTGGATAGGGTTTAGGTTTAGGGTTTTAGGTTTAGGGTTTAGGGTTTTAGGCTTAGGGTTTAGGGATTATGTTTAGGTTTTATTTTTTATTTTTAGGTTTAGGTTTAGGTTTATATTTTATTTTTTTAGGTTTAGGTTTTTAGTTTTTATTTTAGGTTTATTTTTTGTTTTATTTTTTAATTTAGGTTTAGGTTTATTTTTAGTTTATTTTATTTTATTTAGTTTAGGCTTATGTTTAGGTTTAGTTTATTTAGGTTTATTTACTTTAGTTTTATTTTAGTTTATGTTTATGTTTTTTCTTTTTATTTTTGGTTTAGTTTTTTTTAGTTTTGGGTTTAGATTTTTTTTATTGTTAGGTTTTATTTGTAGGTTTATTTTTTAGGATTAGGTTTTTATTTAGTTTTTATTTTATTTTATTTTAGGTTTATTTTATTCTTATTTTACATTTAGTTTTTATTTTATTTAGGTTGTTTATTATTAGGTTTATTTTATTTTTTTAGTTTAGTTTAGGTTTTAATTTATTTTATTTAATTTATTTTTATTAGTTTATTTTTTTAGGTATAGACTTTGGTTTTAGTTTAGGTTTTGTTTTTTTTATTTACTTATTTTATTTAGGTTTAGGTTTTGTTATATATTTTATTTTTAGGTTTAATTTAGCTTAGGTTTTGGTTTTTAGGTTTTTAGGGTTTAGGTTTTAGGGTTTAGGGTTTTAGGGTTTAGGGTTTAGGGTTAGGGTTTAAAGTTTAGAGTTTAGTGTTTTAGCTTTAAGGTTTAGGGTTTTTTTTAAATTAAGTAAACCTGTAGGTTTAAGTTTATTTAGTTAATTTTTATTTTAAATTTAATTTATGTTTATTTTTTATTTTTATTTATTTTAGTTAGGTTTTTATTTTATTTTATTTTTTAGGTTTAGGTTTAGGTTAAGGTTTATTTTTGAGTTGAGTTTTACTTTTATTTTATTTTAGGTTTAAGGTTTATTTTTTTTAAGAAGATTTATTTTTTATTTTAGGTTTAGGTTTATATATTTATTTTATTTTTTTAGGTTTAGGTTTTATTTTAGGTTTATTTTTAGGTATTTTTTTTAGGTTTAGGTTTATTTTTAGTTTATTTTATTTTATTTAGTTTAGGTTTAGGTTTAGGTTTATTTTAGTTTAAGTTTTAGGTTTTAGTTTGGTTTAGGTTTAGGTTTAGTTTAGGTTTGGGTTTAACTTTAGGTTTAGGATTTAGGTTTTAGTTTAGGGTTTGTGGTTTTGGTTTTAATGGCAAAAAAATTCAAATTCAACATTTCTTCTTTCTGATTTCATCAACCAAGTAACACCCCAAGTTTTCTAAGACACAAGTGACGACATAGATAAAAAATGAGCATGCATAAAGAAAATTAAAAACCCTAGATAACTAGAATTATCTCTACTATAAAGACACGGTTCCAAAAGAATCAGATCGGATCGGCCATTCTTCAGTTTCTCTAGTTCCCATCAAAACCACCCTGGCCTCTCCAATAGTAGGATCCACCATCATATCCCTGATCTCTCACTCCGCCACCACCATAGTGTAACTTTTGCTCCCATACATATCACCACCTCCATATCCACCCCACACTCCAAATCCACCACCACTACGATAACCACCGCCTCTGCCTCCACCATAAGATTTAGACTGAGGCTGGTTGATGGTGATGTTCCTGCCTTCAAGGTTTTGCCCATTCTGATGGTTTAGGTTTAGGTTTATTTGGTTTTAGGGTTTAGGTTTATTTTTTTTTTTGTAGTTTTTAGGTTTAGGTCAGTATTTGAGGTTTTTAGGGTTTTGGCTCAATTTTAGGGTTTTGCTTTACGGGTTAGAATTTACGGTTTAGGGTTTAGGGTTTAGGATTTTTTAGGGTTGTAGGTTTAGGGTTTAGGGTTTATGGTTGTAGGTTTAGGGTTCATTTGGGGTTTAGGGTTTTGGGTTTAGAGTCAGTTTTATGGTTTAGGGTTTAGGGTATAGGGTTTAAGGTTTAGGGTTTAGTGTTCTTTTTTTTAAAAAAATTAAGTAAATCCGTAGGTTTTAGTTCATTTATTTTATTTTATTTTGTTTTGTTTTATTTTATTTAAGATGTTTTTTATTTTTATTTAGTTTAATTTATTTATTTTAGTTTAGGTTTTTAATTTTAGTATATTTTTTAGTTTAGGTTTAGGTTTCTTTTTATTTTTTAGGGTTTTTTATTTTTATTTTATATTTTAGGTTTAGGTTTTATTTTTTTTAGGTTTATGCTTAGGTTTTTATTTTTTCATTTAGGTAGGTTTTATTTTTTTATTTTTTTATTTTTATTTAGGTTTATTTTAAGTTTATTTTATTTTATTTAGGGTTTAATCTAGTTTGGGTTTAGGTTTATTTTTTATTTATTTTAGTTTAGTTTATTTAAGTTTAGGATTAAGTTTATTTTTTTCTTTATTTTAGGTTTAGGTTTTTTTTAGTTTAGGGTTTAGGTTTTTTAGGTAATATTTTTACATTTATTTTTTAGGATTAAGTTTTATTTAGTTTTTCTTTTATTTAATTTAGGTTTATTTTATTTTTATTTTATTTTTAGTTTTGATTTTATTTGGGTTTTTTATTTTTAGGTTTATTTTATTTTTTAGTTTAGTTTAGGTTTATATTTATTATATTTTAGTTTAGTTTTTTTAATTATTTTTAGGTTTAGGTTTTTATTTTATTTTATTTTATTTAGGTTTAATTTTTTTATTTAATTTCTTTTTAAGTTTTATTTAGTTTAGATTTAGGTTTTTGGGTTTTTAGGATTTAAAGTTTAGGGTTTAGAGATTAGGGTTTAGTGTTTAGGGTTTAGGGTTTAATATTTGGGGTTTAGGGTTTATGATTTAGGGTTGTATGTTTTAGGGTTTGGGGTTAGGGATTAGGGTTTAGGGTTTATGGTTCAGGGTTTTAGGGTTTAGGGTTTAGTGTTAGGGTTTTTTTTATTTTATTTTAAAATTTTATTTTTTTTTTTAAAAGTAAAGGTTTAGGTTTATTTAGTTTATTTTATTTTGATTGAGGTTTCTTTTTATTTTATTTACTTTAATGTATTTATTTTTTATTTAGGTTTTATTTTAGTTTATTTTAGGTTTAGGTTTAGATTTTATTTTTTTTTTAGGTTTAGGTTTTATTTTAATTTTATTTTTTTTAGGTTTAGGTTTTAGGTTTTTATTTTAGGTTTATTTTAAGTTTTAATTTTTTTAGTTAAAGTTTATTTTTGGTTTATTTTAATTTTTTTTAGTTTAGGTTTAGGTTTATTTTATTTTTATTTTAGGTTGAGGTTTTTTTTAGTTTAGGGTTTAGGTTTTTTTTATTTATTTTTAAGTTTATTATTTTGGTTTAGGTTTTTATTTATTTTTTATTTTATTTTATTTAGGTTAATTTTATTTTTATTTTAGGTTTAGTTTTTATTTTATTTATATTTTTTATATTTTTAGTTTAGTTTAGGTTTTTATTTCTTTTATTTCAGTTAAGTTTTTATTTTTTATTTGGGTTTAGGTTTAGGTTTAGTATAGGTTTAAGTTTTAGTTTATGTTTTATTTTATTTATTTTTTCTTATTTTATTATGGTTTAGATTTTTTTATATATTTTAGTTTAATTAGGTTTAGTTTTAGTTTAGTGTTTAGTTAATGGTTAGTAGGGGTTGGGTGGGGTTTAGGGTTTAGGGTTTAAAGTTTCTTTTTTTTGGCTGATTTAAGGTTTAAGTTTTTTAGGTTTAAGGTTTAGGGTTTAGGGTTTTATGGTTTAGGTTTAGTTTAGGTTTAGGGTTTAAGAATTAGTTTACAGTTTAGGGTTTTTTATTTTTCTTTAATAGAAAGCAAATTTTGATTTACGACATTTCTTCTTTTGTTTAATTAGTTAATTTTTTATTTATTTTACTTTATTTTATTTTATTTTATTTATGTTTATTTTTTATTTTTGTTAAGTTTAGTTTATTCATTTTAGTTTTATTAATTTTTATCTTGGTTATTTATTTTGAGTTTATTTTTTTGGATTAAGTTTAGGTTTCTTTTTTAGTTGAGTTTTATTTTTATTTTATTTATTAGCTTTAGGTTTTATTTTTTATATTATGTTTAGGTTTAGGTATTTATTTTAGGTTTATTTTTTAATTTAGGTTTAGGTTTATTTTAATTTAATTAATTTTATTTATTTTATGGTTTAGGTTGAGGTTTAGGTTTTATTTATTTTAGTTGGGTTTATTTTAGTTTAGGTTTAGGTTAATTTTATTTTGTTTATTTTATTTTTATTTTAGGTTTAGGTTTTTTTTAGTTTAGGGTTTTTGCTTTATTTTTAGGTTTAGATTTGTATTTAGTTTCTATTTTATTTTATTTTAGGTTTATTTTATTTCTATTTTAGGTTTAGTTTTTATTATATTTAGGTTTTTATTTTGTAGTTTAGTTTAGGGTTTTATTTATTTTATTTTAGTTAAGTTTTTATTTTTTATTTATTTTGATTTTAGTTTATGTTTTATTTTATTTTATTTACTAATTTTATTTTGGTTTTAATTTATTTATTTTCTTTTTAGGTTTTAATTAGTTTAGGTTTAGGTTTTTAGCTTTTTCGTGTTTAGGGGTTTTCTTGGGTTTAGAGTTTAGGGTTTAGGATTTAGCATTTATGTTTTAGGGTTTAAGGTTGAGGGTTTAGAGTTTTAGGGTTTTGGCTTTTGGCTTTTGGCTTTTGGCTTTTAGGTTTAGGGTTTTTAGGGTTTAGGGTTTAGGGTTTAGGGTTTAAGTTTTAGGTTTAGTGTTCAAGTTTTAGTTTAGGGTTTAGGGTTTTTGGTTTATTTTTTAATAGATAACAAATTCCAATTTACAACATTTCTTCTTTTGTTTAACTAGCTTATCTAGTTTATTTTTTATTTATTCTAGTTTATTTTATTTTTTATTTTTATTTATGTTTATTTTTTATTTTTGTTTAGTTTAGTTTATTTATCTTAAGTTTATTTATTTAAGTCTAGGTTTTTTATTTTAGTTTAGGTATTTTATTTTAGTTTATTTTTTGGATTTGGTTTAGGTTCATGTTTATTTTTTAGTTAAGTTTTATTTTTATTTTATTTTTTAGGTTTAGTTTTCAATTTTTATTTTATGTTTAGGTTTAGGTTTTTATTTTATTTTTTTAGGTTTAGGTTTTAAGTTTCTATTTTAGGCTTATATTTAGATTTTTTATTTAGGTTTAAGTTTATTTTTAATTTCTTTAAGTTTAGGGTTTAAGTTTAGGTTTACTTTGTATTTATTTTAATTTAGTTTATTCTAGTTTAGGTTTAGGTTTTTTTAATTTTATTTTCATTTTAGGATTATATTTTGTTTTAGTTTAGGTTTAGGTTTTATTTTAAGGTTTACTTTTTATGTTTAGGCTATTATTTAATTTTTATTTTATTATATTTTAGGTTTATTTTGGGTTTATTTTATTTTAATTTACGTTTAGTTTTTATTTTATTGAAGTTTTTTACTCTTAGGTTTATTTTATTTTTTAAATTAATTTAGGTTTTTATTTATTTTATTTTATTTTTAGTTAGTTTATTTTATATTTTAGTTTAGGTTTAGGTTTTAGCTTAGGTTTTTATTTTATTTTATTATATTTAGGTTTAGATTTTTTTTTAGGTTTTATTTAGTTTAGGTTTAGGTTTTTAGATTGTTAGGGTTCAGGGTTTATTGTTTAGGGTTTAAGGTTTATGGTTTTAGGGTTTAGGATTTAGGGTTTAGGGTTTAGGGTTTAGTGTTTAGGCTTTTGGGTTTAGGGTTTTTATGGTTTAGGGGTTAAGGTTTAGGGTTTTTCAGGTTTAAGGTTTAGGGTTTAGCATTTAGGGTTTAGGGTTTAGGGTTTTAAGGATTAGGGTTTAGGGTTTAGGGTTCTTGGGTCAATGGTTTTAGCATTACAGTTTAGGGTTTAGAATAGGGTTTTTTTATTTTTATTTTTTAAAATTAAGTAAACTAGTAGGTTTAGGTTTATTTAATTTATTTTTATATTTATTTTACTTTATATTTTATTTTTTATTTTGATTTAGGTTTATTTTTATTTTTATTTAGTTTAGTTTATTTATTTAAGTTTAGGATTTTTATTTTTATTTATTCTTTAGGTTTAGGTTTAGGTCTAGGTTTATGTTTATTTTTTATTTTAGTTTTATTTTTACTTTATTTTTTAGGATAAGGTTTTATTTTTTATTTTTATTTTTAGGTTTAGGTTTTTATTTTATTTGTTTAGGTTCAGGTTAAAGGTTTTTATTTCAAGTTTATTATTGGTTTTATTTTTTAATTTAGGTTTAGGTTTATTCTTAATTTAGTTTATTTTATTTAGTTTAGGTTTAGGTTTAGGTTTTATTAATTTTAGTTTAATTTATTTTATTATAGGTTTTGGTTTATTTTATTTTTATTTTAGGTTAAGGGTTTTTTTAGTTTGGGTTTAGTTTTTTTAATTTATTTTTTTAGGTTTTTTTTAGGTTTAGATTTTATTTAGTTTTTATTGTATTTTATTTTATTTGGTTTAAATTTTATTTTATTTGGGTTTTATTCTTAGTTTTATTTTGTTTTTTTTTAGTTTAGTTTAGATTTATTTTTAGTTTATTTTATTTTATTTAGTTTAGAGATTAGGTTTAGTTTAGTTTAGGTTTATGTTTAGGTTTTATTTATTTTAGTTTAGGACTATGTTTATTTTCATTTCTTTATTTTAGGTATAGGTTTTTTTTAGTTTAGGGTTCAAGTTTTATTTTTATTTCTTTTTAGGTTTTATTTTGACATTTATCTTTTTGGTTCAGGTTTTTTTTTTGGTTTTTATTTTTTTTATTTATGTTTAATTTTAATTTTTTTGGGTTTTTTATGCATAGGTTTATTTTATTTTTTAGTTTAGTTTAGTATTTTATTTATTTTATTTTAGTTTAGTTTTAAATTTTATTTTAATTTTAAGTTTAGGTTTAGGTTTAGGTTTTAGTTTTGGATTTATTTTATTTTATTTAGCTTTAGGCTTTTTTATTTAATTTATTTTTAGGTTTTACTTAGTTTAGGTTTAGATTTTTAGGTTTTTAGGGTTTAGGGTTTAGGTTTAGGGATTAGGGTTTAGGGTTTTAGGGTTTAGGGTTTTAGGGTTTAAGGTTTAGGGTTTTAGGGTTTAGGGTTTAGGGTAAGTGAACTAGTAGGTATAGGTTTTTTTTTTTGGATTTTATTTTATTTTAGTTTATGTTTATTTTATTTTTATTTAGGTTTAGTTTTTATTTTATTTAGGTTTTTTATTTTAGAGTTTATGTTAGGTTTTTATTTATTTCATTTTATTTTAGTTTTAATTTTTTATTTTATTTTCTTTTTAATTTTAAGTTTAGGCTTATGTTTAGGTTTTGTTATGTTTTTATTTTATTTAACTTTATTATTCTACTTTAGTTTAGGTTTTTTATTTATTTTATGTTTAGGTTTTACTCAGTTTAGGTTTAGGTTTTGTTTAGTTTTGTTTAGGCCAACTTGAATCTTTAGGTCAATTTGGGCTATGTAGATCATTGGGTTCAATTGGGTCCAATCATGGCTTTGTCAAGTTCAACAATCATTTGGAATGAACTTGAGCCATTGGTTGCAATCAATTTTTATATTTTAATTTGACCCAATTTGGTCTTTTAGGTCAATTTGGGCCAAGGGTCAAGAGGGCCAATATTTGGTTTGACTCAATTGAAGGCCAAGTCATATTGAAATATTAATTTTGATTTGGTATGAATCATTGGTTTCAAGGGATTTGGCTTAGGTTGCAATTTGGCTAGTTTAGGTTCATATGGGCTAAGGGGTTGACTTGGTCAAATGACCAAGTTGACTTGGTTTGACTCAATTTGTGACAATTGATCAACCTAGGGTGATCAATAATCATGATGGGAGGTTTTGATGGGCTTGGTTCAATCCAATTTGGGTAGGATTAAAATGTGGCTCAAATTGGTCAAATTGTCCATTTTAGGTCAAGTGGACCAATTGGGTTTAGGATTTTGGGTTGACTTTGATTTAGTTGAGTTTATTTATGGATTTGGGATTGATATATAAATTCAATTGCAATTAGCTTTGGTTCAAATGGATTTTGGTTCATTTGAACATTTCAAGTCAAAAGGGTTAAGTATGGTTTGACTTGGGTCAATTTTGGTTTGGCTTTATGATTGTAGATTTCATTTATATTTGTGAATATGATTGAATGTATGATCGGTTCATAAGAAAATCAATTTAATTTGGGTTTTGGAATGAAATAATTTGCCTAAGTCAATGGAGTTAGGTCATGTAGCGTAGGTTTGGATTTTGATTTGGTTTGATTTAGTTTTGATAATTTAAATGTATATTTTATTTAAATTTGTGAAGATGATTGAAAATATTATTAATTTGTGAGAAAATCAATTGAGTTTGACTTGATTTGGATTAATATTTGGCTAAGTCCATGGGTTAGTTTTATGGCTTAGGAAGGGTTTTGATTTAATTTAATTTAGTTTGATTTACTTTTGATCATTTGAATGTAGATTTGATTTATATTTAAGAAGATGATTGAATATATAAATATATTATGATAAAATCAATTGATTTTGGATTGATTTGGATTAAGATTTGGCTAAGTCCATGGGATAGGTCATATGGCTTAGGAAGTGTTTCAAGTTTGGATTTGATCATGGGCCTCAATCATTTGGTTTTGGAATTTGGGTTAGGATTTGGATTTGAATTTGATGTTTGAACTGAACTTGAGGTTTGGTTTGAGAAGGTGAACATGGATTGGATTTGGGTTGTAGGGTAGGTGGATTATACTAACCCATAAGGCATAACCTAATCATATAGTTAACCATTCTAAGTCTTTAGGCTTAAGTTAATTGTTTACCTAATTGTTAGAAGTGTCTTATGACTAGGAAGTCTTAGTGTCTAGAAGACTCTAAGTCTAAGATGGGAAGATTGAATTCACACTCCAAAGTGAGGTCAACAATCCTTAGGCTCCATAGTGTTGCCTTGGAGATAGATGATTGGAAGAGGCCAAGTTTCACATTGTAGACTTCGGATACATCTTTTTAACGATTTGTTTGTGAGACTATGCATTCATGAGAACAACATAGTTCCATCCTCTTTACATCGATTAATATGAAGTTTATGAGAGGTGGGATCATCTGTGTCAAAGGAGATCTCAAGTTATTTTACAGTTCAGGTTGACATATATGAGGATGCGCACTACCTCCCTCAAAATTAACAAGTTTATTCTTACGAAATTGGCCAAAGTTTAAAAATAAAAAAAGTAAAAGAAAAAGAAAAATAAATAGAAAAAGAATAAGAAAAGAAAAGTGAAAATGAAAAAGAAAATAAAAGGGAGCGGAAATAGACTTGGAGGAGGAAATGAAGTATGACATTAAATTCCATCCACAGTTCTTTACTCCATTCAAACATATGGGTGTGACGACCTGACCAACACTAAGCAGAGGAAGAGGCTCGTTGAGTGGCAGTCCTAGGGGTGAAAAACCTCTTTATTGGCCACCCAATAAAAGATATGTCCCAGCTACCAAGAGTGGACTTGTTATCCATATTGACTTAGAATCTAGTTCATAGGATGAGCCTTATATGGGTAGCACACCAGCCCACTCTTTTCAGCTATAGATTCTCTTGGAGGTGAATCTTGAGCCAAATAGTGATGAAGATCGGGCTCCAAAGCAAAGCATAAGTGTATCCAAGTCTATATGTGAAACAGTTAGGCATCAGTTGGGAACCTTAGCTCTAACCCCACTTTCCTCTCAAAAAGTTGAGGGTTTGGTAGTTAAGGAAGCCCCTAAGTCATCCATAGGTGTGAAGACTCAGAGGTTCTTTCATGGAACATCATCCCCAAGTCATGAAATTGATGTAGAACTTAAGGATGATTCATATAAAGATTTAATAGAATTACCTTTTGATTGGTATTTGTCTTGTGTTCATAATTTAGCAAAGAAAGGGTTAATCCTATATACTTGGTCAAAGCACAAGTCAGACTATTTTGAAAGAATATGGAAAAATAAATGCAAAGCTCTCAATCAAGGCCGGGACTAAGATTCAGTATAGTGGTTCTAGTTGATGATGATTATTACTGCATAGTCATCACCAATCATTTAGAATCAAATTAGTTCTTTTCAAATCACATAAACTCATATGAGGAGCTATGCTTAGAAACTTTAGATTATCCAAATGATTTTGAAGTCAAAGATGCACAGTTAGGGTTCAAAGAAGAGATCAAGTCAACCATCGACGATCTCAAGAAAATTGACTTAGGAATTGAAGAAGACCCACGTTGAACATACATCAGTTCTTTGTTGAATGAAATTGAAACCAATGACTTAGTTAGGCTATTGACTAAGTTTAAGAACTACTTTGCATGGAGTTATGAAGAGATACCTGGATTGGCTTTTGACATAGTCCATAAACTAGCAATAGACCTAACTATCAAAAACTCCTAGGCATGCGAATAGACATAGAATAATAGGTCATTTTTCAAGTCAAGAAATTGATGATGGCTTCATCTAGGAAAAAATACCTACCTAGTTAGCCAGCGCCATCACCAGTTAAGAAAAAGAATGGCCAAATTCACATATGCATCAATTTTAGGGATTTAAATAGGGTATGTCCAAAAGATTAATTTTCACTACCAATGTTAGAGCTGATGGTGCACATTGCCTCATCTCATGCAGTCTTCTCTTTCATAGATGGCTTATCTGGATATAACCAAATAAAGATGGCCCCTGAAGATGAAATATACACTACTTTTAAAACCCCAATCAGAATCTATTCCTTTAAGGTCATGCCTTTAGCCTTAAAAATGTTGATGCTACATACCAACTGGCTATGACTCGAATCTTCAATGAACTCATTCATCATCAGGTTGAGTGCTATGTCAATGATCTCATGGTCAAAAGTAGAGAAAAGGAAGACCATCTCTTTGACTTGAGAATAGTTTTCGAACAGTTAAGATAGTTTAACCTCAAAATGAACACCTAGAAGTCTGCATTCAGAGTAGCTTCAGGGATATTCCTTTAGTTCTAAGGAGAGCGATTGTTGCCCATCATAAGATGGGAGGCAAGTTTGAACCCACTTGGGAAGGCCCTTTCGCCATAGAGAAGGCCTACCAAGGAGGATCTTATCAACTTATTAATCATAAGAGGGCCCAATGCTTCTAATCAATGAGCTCTATTTAAAGAAATATTATAAATCATGCTTAAAAATAAATATCATCAATGAAAATTCTATTTTGAATTCAATCTCTTCCATGTTAAAGGTATTCTTGTTTGCGAATCTGCCATGATGTGTTTAGGGTAAGTGTATGAAACTCGAGTGGTGTCCTATCCTTCAACTACCCAACATAAACCCAAACTACACATAAACATATAAACAAGCACATATCTTTTATCTCGGGCTACTCTGAGTTGAGAAAATTCCCTCAGCTGCACTCACTCTGGTCTAGGTCAGTTGAGGTGCTACCACATGATGGGTCACTAGTGGTCTTCTTGCTTTGGAGGATGTAAGTTTGTTATGCTTTCCTTCCTTGCTTGGCCACTGCACACCGATAAAATCCTTGTTAGTTTGGTATGCTTTACTACATGGCCGGTAAGCTACCTAATGTTGGCTTCATTTAAGAGGATGTGAGTCTGCTATGATTTCTTCTTGGATTAGCTTTCATGCACTTATTGGGTTGAGTATATTTGAGGTTTAGGATAAGTCCCCTAGCGGCTCCTTCCCTCCTAAATGCTTCAAGTCTAGGTCCAATCCTTCCTTGGGGCTCCCCGCTTAATAGTCATTCTAGGTCAGATAGCATATGTCCCACCGATGATAGACTATTCTGATCATCAATTTTGCTTGGAAAGTTGTAAGCCTACATGCTTTCTTTCCAGATTACCAGTAGAATACTGATAGAAACCTTAGGTTGGTTGGTTCTCACTATGCTGATGGATACACCACTCATGATGATGGATACACATTAGGTTGGTTGGTTCTCACACCTTAGGATACACCACTCATGGTAGATGTAAGTCTGCTGTGCTTTCTGCTTGAGTTGGCCATCATACACCTATAAGCTTTCTTTCCCAGGGCTCGGGATAATGCCTTTAGCAGTGCCTCCTCTGTGGACCCTATATTTGGATCATACCTTTACAACCCCATTTAGACTCTACCTAGGTTACTATCATATTGGATAGTTCCCATTTCCTAGTAATCATCTTTATGGTCAGAGAATTCATCTTGTTGATGTGTAGATTCTCTCTTGGTCAAGTAAATCTAAGATAGGTAAAGGTTAACATAGCCCCTTCTCAATGTGGTCCCTCGCACACCGACATGGTCCATGCAAACTTATAAACAAAATATATATTCACTTGTGGATTAGGATGACACCCATAGCAGTACCTTTTCCTAAGCAAGTATCTTATCTTTTTAGGTGTAAAACTCCTATAGAAATCACCTAACAACTCTTGAGTTGGTATAAGTCCCTGGAACCATTCACTCAGTAGTAGCCCTTAAGTCTGGTTCGATTTGTTGTCCTACCAACAGGTCACTCCAGTGGTTATTCCTTGCTTTAGAAGATGTAAGTCTGCTATGCCTTCTTCCTAGCATTGTTATTGTACACCGAAAGGCAACCCTTTAGGTTGGCTAGCTCTACCCCATGACCAGTAGACTATCCCTTTGGATTTGTAAAGTTGAGATAGGACAAGTCCGATATAGCCCCTTCGGTGGTTCCACCTCGACATGGTCCTTAAATTAAATCTATCAAATCTGATCGAGCTCACATCCCTAGTAGATATGCCCTCAATTTGAAATCAAACTAAACTAAATAAACTATATCTAATCACATGAGAAAATTAAGATAAAATTAATCTTAACTACTTTTGAGTTGACATAAGTCCCAATGGCATTCACTCAGTAGTCTCCTTAGGTTAGGTCTGATTTGTTGTGCATCCAACAGGTCACCCCAATGGTTGCTCCTCACTTTGGAAGATGTAAGTCTGCTATGCCTTCTACCTAGCACAACTATTGCACATTGAAAGGCAACCCTTTAGGTTGGCTAGCTCTACCCCGTAGTTGGTAGACTATCCCTTTGGATTTGCAAACTTAAGGTAAGTCAAGCCTGATATAATCCCTTCTCAGTGGTTCCATCACACACCGATAAGGTCCATACATTAACTCAAATTAAATTAAACCAAATCTAATTTTTTCTAGTGGAGTTAAATTAGACCCTTCTCCCTAGTGGAGCCCCAAATCGTATATAAATAAGTCAAGCAAACAAATCAAATTCAAAACCAACCTCTTCAATGGAACCAAATTAAACCACCTCCCCCAATAGAGTCTAAATCAAAGAAATCCAACCAAACTATTCTCTCCAGTGGATACATGCCCAATCAAATATATGAAATCAAACTCAAATCCCAATCCCCTACAGATAGCCAGAACCTGCTTCCCTAGTGGAAGGTTCATATACCCGATCCCCAGCAGACTTGAGCCTAGATCTCTAGCAGATATGCCTCCACATTAGTTAAAATAAAACAAATTAAAGTTAAGTCGATCTTAATACCTATTGGATTATAGATTCTTATCTCTAGAGGATCTTTTTTCCATAGATCATATAATCAAATCAAATTCAAATGTTATCCCTAGCAGATTTTCTCTTTCTATGCCTTGGACATGGACCCCTCATATGTCATGTCCAATGCATGTCTGATCCCCTAGCAGATCTCCCTCCATGTCCTCAACATGAAATTCACATCAAATCTTATTTCTTCTCTTATGCACACCTTTAATACTTCAACCAAAAGCTTAATAATGTATTTGTTCAGATTACATCATCTTAACATTGTAATCAACATTTTATGATTTGTGATTGTGCTAGCTCAAACTAACTATACAATATCATGCAAAACATATTATATTGTTAATTAACACACTATATTATATTATAATATATGATGTTATATTATAATTTGCTATAATATAATATATTGTCTAACATTACACCTTATTAGAAATGGTACAAAATAGTATAATTTTAATGTTGCTTCTTGGTGTGTGCCGTGAATTTGGCCAAATTCTTCCATCTCAACCTTCAAATTAACGTTTTTGTGAGTTTTGACCCAATGTATTATAACAAAAGTAAAACATACTAAAATGTACAATAACATTTAGTAACACCACATTCATATATATGTGAAGTTATACTATCATGTATATTATATTTTAATATGTTTTCATATAATATATTATCTTACATTAAACCTTAAAATGAATCACTTTAAGCAAAAAAATTATAAAATTTGGATGAAAAATGAACATTTATTTTGGATTCAAAATTTCAATCTTTTGATTAAATGACACACCATAGCACACCCCCAATGATGTTCCATAAAGCTTACCTTAAATTTGGCCGAATCCCCTCATCTTAGCAAACAAATTAGAATTTTTATGAATTATACCAATACAAACTCTACTATATCATACAATAACAAACTAAAATATGCTAAAGAACAAGTAGTAATACATAATAATATGCTACAATGCTTGGCGATACACTATGTTATGGCATCATATATTATAATGCACTATAACATATTATATTACATTATATTGCATATCACATCACAAGGGATTTCTTATGGATAAAAATCATAAAATTTGTTTAAACAATAAAAAACTATATATTTTAGTCGTATCACTTACATATTTAAATTAAAAAAATATATTATGATGCCATGCTCTACCAACTATGAATTTGGTCAAATTCCACCATTTTGAAGTCTAAATCAACGTTTTTATAAATAATGCTAGTGTAGGCTTGACTGTATGATTGTAATATACTAAAAGAATTTAAAATTAACAGAATAATATATTATGATATATGATATTATACTATGCTACAATAGATAATATTTATTTTGAACATAAAATCTTACTTTTTAGACTATAAGTAGCGTAGCATACCTTTGGTACTACAACGTAATTCCCATTACAAATTTAACAAATTTCATCATCTGATTTATTAAATCAATATCTTTATTATTTATATTCATATAGACTATAGGGCACAATACCATAATATACTAAAACATTTCAAAACATCTTATAACATCCAAAACACATCACTACATGCTCAAATATATGATGCTATTATACTTAATATATGGTATTATAATATGATTTATGGTTAGAGTTTAGGTATTCAAATCACTAATAGTCAAGGGAATCTCTTGAAGACATTTTCTTTAGTTACCATAACTATGATATGATTAGGTCATTCTTTAGATCTACTCCTAATGACATCTTTATTCAAGCTTTAGGTTTTAGGGTTTAGGGTTAGGGTTTAGGGTTAGTTTTAGGTTTAGGGTTTAGGGTTAATTTAGGGTTTATGGTTTAGGGTTTAGAATTGTAGGTTTTAGGGTTTACAATTTTATGGGTTAGGGTTTAAGGTTTAAGGTTTGTGATTTAGGGTTTAGGATTTAGGTTTGGGGTTTAAGGTTTAGGGTTTAGAATTTAGTGTTTAGGGTTTTGCTTTTAGGTTTAGGGTTTAAGTTTTAGTTTAGTGTTTAGGGTTTAAGGTTTAGGTTTTAAGTTTTAGTTTAGGGTTTAGGGTTTAATGTTTAGGGTTTAAGCTTTATTTTTTTTAATAGAGAATAAATTTAAATTCAACATTTTTTCTTTTTGATTTCATCAACCAAGTAGCACCCTATGTTTTCTAAGACCTGGCGATCATAGATAAAATGAGCACCATTAGAGTAAATTAAAATGCTATATAAGTAAATCTCTCTTTGTAAAGACACAATTCCATACGTAAATCACATGGTCATTCTTTAATTTCTCTAGTTCCCATCGAACCATCACCACCTCTCAGTAGGGGATCGCCATTGATATCCATCTCTTCCTCCACCATGGTTCCTCCATCGCTTCTCCCTCCACAACCACTGCTCCAACCACCACCTTATCCACTCGATTAGCTCCCCCACCACCACCTCTGTGCCTCCACCACCGGATCTTAGCTAGTTGGAGATGTTCCTGCTATCAAAGTTTTTCCCATTCTTAGGGTATAGGGTTAGTTTAGGGTTAGGGTTTCAGGTTTATGGTTTAGGGTTCTAGGTTTTAGGGTTTAGGGTTTAGGGTTTAAGGTTTATGGTTTAGGATTTTAGGTTTATGTTTTAGAGTTTATGGTTTATGGTTTAGGGTTTAGGGTTTAGGGTTTAGGGTTTAGGGTTTTAAAAAAAAATAATAAAGAAAACCAATAGGTTTAGGTTTATTTAGTCATTTTTTTATTTGAGTATATTTTATTTTTTATTTAAGTTTATTTTTTTATTTTTATTTAGTTTAGTTTATTTATTTAAGTTTATTTATTTTAGTTTAGGTTTTCTATTTTAGTTTAATTTTTAGTTGAGTTTTATTTTTATTTTATTTTTTAAGTTTAGTTTATATTTTTTATTTTTAGGTTTAGGTTTATGTTTTTATTTTCTTTTTTTTCATTTTAGGTTTTGGTTTTTATTTTAGGTTTATTTTTTAGTTAGGTTAGGGTGTAGGTTTATTTATAATTTATTTTATTTTATTTAGTTTAGGTTTAGGTTTAGGTTTTGTTTACTTTAGGTTTAGATTTAGATTTTATTTATTTTAGTTTAGTTTATTTTAGTTTAGGTTGGGTTTATTTTATTTTTTTTTTATTTTAGTTTTTTTTAGTTTAAGGTTTAAGTTTAATTTTTTTATTTTTTTTCAATTTTATTTTTAGCTTTTTTAGGTTTAGGTTTTTATTTAGTTTTTTTATTTTATTTTAAGTTTATTTTTTTGTAGTGTTTATTTTTATTTAAGTTTTTTATTCTTAGGTTTAATTTATTTTTTTATTTAGTTTAGGTTTTTATTTATTTTATTTTATTTTGGGTTAGGTTTTTTATTTATTTTATTTATATGTTTTATTTAGTTTAGGTTTAAGTTATTATATATTTAGAGTAGTTCATTTAGGGTTTAAGGTTTAGGGTTTAGGGTTTTAGGGTTTAAAGTTTTAAGGTTTAGGGTTTAGGGTTTACTGTTTAGGCTTTAGGGTTTAGGGTTTTGAGGGTTTAGGGTTTAGGGTTTAGGGTTCAGTGTTTAGGCTTTAGGGTTTAGGGTTTTAAGGTTTAGGGTTTAGGGTTAGCTTAAAGTTTAGGGTTTAGGCTTTAGGGTTTAAGGTTTTTAGGGTTTAGAATTTAGGGTTAACTTAGGGTTTAGGGTTTTGAGTTTTTAGGGTTTATAGTTTGGGTTTAGAATAACTTTAGAGTTTTAGGGTTTAGGGTTTAGGGTTTTAAGGTTGTAGGTATTTATGATTTAGGGTTTAGCGATTAGGGTTTAGGGTTTAGGGTTTAGGGTTTAGGGTTTAAAGTTTAAGGTTTAGGGTTTAGGGTTAGTTTAGGGTGGATTTATGGTTTTTTAGGGTTTAGTGTTTAGGTTTTAGGGTTTAGGGTTGTAGGTTTAGTGTTGTAAGATTAGGGTATAAGGTTTATGATAAATTTTAGGGTTTAGGGTTTAAGGTTCAAGGTTTAGGGTTTTTAGGGCTTAGGGTTTAGGGTTTATGGTTTAGGTCTAAGGTTCAAGTTTTATTTTATGTTTTAAGGTTTTTGGGGTTTTTTTTAACAGACAATAATTTAAGATTCAACATTTCTTCTTCTCAATTTCATCAAACAAGTAACATACCATGTTTTTTAAGACAAAAGCGATGACATAGATAAAAAATGATCATGCATAGAGAAAATCAAAAACCCTAGATAACTAGAACTATCTCCACTGTAAAGACAGTTCCATAAGCAGTAGATCAGATTGACACTTCTTCAATTTTGCTAGTTCCCATTAAAACCACCCTGGCCTCTCGAGTAGCGGGATCCACCATCATATCCCTGATCTCTCCATCCACCACCACTACAGTTCCATTTAGTTTATTTTTTATTTATTTTAATTCATTTTATTTTTTCTTTTTATTTAGGTTTATTTTTTCTTTTTATTTATTTTAATTTATTTATTTTAGGTTTATTTATCTTAGTTTAGGTTTTTATTTTAGTTTATTTTTAAGGTTTAGGTTTAGGTTTAGGTTTATTTTTTAGTTAAGTTTTATTTTTATTTATTTTTATATTTTTAGTTTTATTTTCTTTTAGGTTTAGGTTATTATTTTATTTTTTTTAGGTTTAAGTTTTAGGTTTTTATTTTAGGTATATTTTTAGGTTTATTTTTAGGTTTTATTTTTTAGTTTAGGTTTATGTTTATTTTTAGTTTATTTTATTTTATTGAGTTTAGGTTTAACTTTAGGTTTAATTTATTTTAGGTTTAGGTTTAGGTTTTATTGATTTTAGTTTAGTTTCTTTTAGTTTAGGTTTAGGTTTATTTTATTTTGTTTATTTTATTTTTATTTTACATTTAGGTTTTTTTAAAGTTTACGGTGTAGGTTTTATTATTATTTTTTTTAGGTTTATTTATTAGGTTTAGTTTATTATTTAGCTTTTATTTTATTTTATTTTAGGTTTATTTTATTTTTATTTTATGTTTTATGGTTTAGTATTTAAGGTTTAGGGTTTAGAGTTAGTTTAAGATTTAGGGTTTAGGTGGATTTTTAAGGTTTAGGGTTTTAGTGTTTATGGTTTTTTAGGGTTTATGGTTTTGGGTTTAGGGTTTAGGGTTTAAGGTTGTAGGTTTAGGGTTGTAGTTTAGGGTTTAGGGTTTTGGGTTAGTTTTAGGGTTTAGGGTTTAGGGCTTT
Source organism: Cymbidium sinense (assembly GCA_021442155.1). Classification (NCBI taxonomy): domain Eukaryota; kingdom Viridiplantae; phylum Streptophyta; class Magnoliopsida; order Asparagales; family Orchidaceae; genus Cymbidium; species Cymbidium sinense. Next base: position 352,088,275 of record CM038214.1, on the reverse strand, counting down.
TAGGACTTAGGGTTAAGGGTTTAGGGTTTAGGGTTTAGGTTTAAGGTTCAGCTTTTAGTTTAGGGCTTAAGGTTTTTGATTTCTTTTTAACAGAGAATACATTTAGATTCAACATTTCTTCTTTTCGATTTCAGCAACCAAGTAACACAACAAGTTTTCTAAGACACAAGAGATGACATATATATAAGAAATGAGCACGTATAGAGTGAATCAAAAACCCTAGATAACTAGAATCATCTCCACATTAAAGACATAATTCCATGGGCAACAGATCAGATTGTCCCTTCTTCAGTTTCTCTAGTTCTCATCAAAACCACCCCATCCTCTCGAGTAATGAGATCCACCATCATATCCCTGATCTCTCCCTTCGCTACTACTACGGTTGTAACCTCTGTCACTCCTCCCACCTCCATTCTGCTTTTCCTTATCCAGACCTAGATCCCCACCACCTTATAATCACCGTCTCGGCCTTCACCTCCACTACCAGATTTAGACTGAGCTTGCTTGATAGCGATGTTCTTGTTATCGAGGTTCTACCCATTCTTAGGGTTTAGGTTTATTTTTAATTTTTCATTACTTTAGATTTAGGTTCATAGTTTAGGGTTTAAAGTTTAGGGTTTTGGGTTAGGGTTTAGGGTGTAGGGTTTAGGGTGTAGGGTTTAGTGTTTAGGGTTTAGGATTTAGGGTTAAGGGTTTTAAGGTTTATGATTTTAGGGTTTAGGGTTTAGTATTAGGGTTTAGGGTTTAGGGTTTAAGATTTAGGGTTTAGGGTTTAGAATTTAGGGATGTAGGTTTAGGGTTTAAGGTTTAGAGTTAGTTTTAGAGTTTTGGGTTTAGGATTTAGGGTTTAATGTTTTTTTTTTAATTAAGTAAACTAGTAGGTTTAGGTTTATCTAGTTTATTTTTATTTATTTTAGTTTATTTTATTTTTTATTTATATTTTGCTTTATTTTTTATTTTTAGTTATTTTAGTTTATTTATTTTAGGTTAATTTATTTTGGTTTAAGTATTTTATTTTAGTTTTGTTTAGGTTAAGGTTAATTTTTAGTTGAGTTTTATTTTTATTTTATTTTTTAGGATTAGGTTTTACTTTTTATTTTTAGGTTTAGGTAGGTTTTTATTTTATTTTATTTAGGTTTAGGTTTTAGGTTTTTTATTTTAAGTTTATTTTTTAGGTTTTTTTATTTTTTGGTTAGGTTTAGATTTGTTTTAGTTTATTTTATTTTAGTTAGTTTAGGTTCAAGTTTAGGTTTAGGTTAAGGTTTTATTTATTTTAGTTTAATTTATTTTAGTTTAAGTTTAAGTTTATTTTATTTTTATGTTAGGCTTAGGTTTATTTAGTTTATGGTTTAAGATTTATTTTATATTTATAATTAGGTTTATTTTTTAGGTTTTGGTCATTATTTAGTTTTTATTTTATTATTTTTATTTTATGTTTATTTTAATTTTATTAAGGATTTTAATTCTTAGTTTTATCTTATTTTTTAGTTTAGTTTAGGTTTTACATTATTTTATTTTAGCTTATTTTTAATTTTTTTATTTATTTTATTTTTAGGTTTAGTTTTTAGTTTATGTTTTTATTTTATTTTATTATTTAGTTTATCTAGGTTTAGGTTTTTTTTATATTTATTATTTTTAGGTTGAATTTAGTTTAGGTTTAAATTTTTAGGTTTTTATGGTTTAGGGTATGGGATTTAGGGTTTAAGTTTAGGGTTTTAGGGTTTAGGGTTTAAGGTTAGGGTTTAGGGTTTAGGGTTTAGGGTTTAGTGTTTAGGCTTAAGGGTTTAGTGATTTTAAGGTTTAGGGGTTAGGGCTGGGTTTAGTTATATAGGGTATAGGTTTAGTATTAGGGTTTAGGTTTAGTTTTAGGTTTAGGGTTTTGATTTAGGGTTAGTTTAGGCTTTTAGGGCTTTAGGTTTATAGTTTAGGTTTTAGTTTATGATTTAATGTTTAGTGTTGTAGTTTAGGGTTATAGGTTTCTTGGTTCTTGGTTAGTTTTAAGTTTATGGTTTAGGGTTTAGGGTTTATTTATTATTTTGGGTTATTTTAAAAAATAAACCAGTAGGTTTAGTTTATTTTTTATTTAGTTTATTTTATCTTTTAATTTTTTACTTTATTTTTAATTTTTTAGGTTTATGTTTAGGTTTAGTTTATTTATTTTAATTTAAGTTTTATTTTAGTTTATTTTTTAGTTTAGTTTTATTTTTATTTTATTTTTTAGGTGTATGTTTTTTTTTTTATTTTTATGTTTAGATTTATGATTTTCATCTTTTTTTTTTAGGTTTAGGTTTTAGGTTTATTTTTAGGTTTTATTTTTTAGTTTAGGTTTAGGTTTATTTTTATTTTATTTTATTTTATTTAGTTTAGGGCTTAGGTTTAGGTTTTATTTATTTTAGTTTAGTTTATTTTAGTTTAGGTTTAGGTTTATTTTATTATGTTTATTTTAGGTTATGTTTTTTTTTCTAGCTTAGGCTTTAGGTTTTATTTTTTATTTATATTTAGGTTTTATTTTTAAATTTATTTTTTTGGTTAAGGTTTTTATTTAAATTTTATTTTATTTTATTTTAGGTTTATTTTATTTTATTTAGTTTTTTTTTATTTTTAGATTTAGGTTTTCATTTGTTTATTTAATTATATTTTTAGATTTAAGTTTAAGTTTAGGTTTATTTTTTATTTTTATTTTATTTGAGTTTAGGTTTTTTATTTATTTTATTTTTAGGTTTTATTTAGTTTAGGTTTATGTTTTAGGTTTTTAGGGTTTAGGGATTCGTGTTTAGAGTTTGGGGTTTAGGGTTTAGGGTTGTATGTTTTAGGGTCATGTTTTAGGGTTTATAGTGTTTAGTGTTTAGGGTTTAGGCTTTAGGGTTTAGAATTTTAGGGTTTAGGGTTTAGGGTTTAGAATTTCAGGTTTTAGGGTTTATAGTTTAGGGTATATAGTTTTAGAGTTTACGTTTAGGGTTTAGAGTTGTAGGTTTAGAGTTTAGGGTTCAGGGTTTAGGGTTTAGTGTTAGTTTTAGTGTTTTGGGTTTAGGGTTAGTGTATTTTTTTTAAATTTTTATTTTTTTAAATTAAGTAAATTTGTAGGTTTAAGTTTATTTAGTTTTATTTATTTATTTTAGTTTATTTTATTTTTTATTTTTATATAAGTTTTTTTTAAATTTTATTTAGTTTAGTTTATTTATTTTAATTTAGGTTTTCTATTTTAGTTTATTTTTTTAGGTTTAGGTTTAGGTTTAGGTTTATTTTTTAGATTAGTTTTATTTTTAGGTTTAGGTTTAGGTATTTATTCTATTTTTTTGTTTAGGTTTTAAGTTTATTTTTAGGTTATAATTTTTAGTATAGGTTTACATTTATTTTAAGTTTATTTAATTTAATTTAGGGTTTAAGTTTAGGTTAAGGTTTAGTTTATTTTAGGTTTAGGTTTAGGTTTTATTTATTTTAATTTACCTTATTTTAGTTTAGGTTTAGGTTTATTTTATTTCTATTTTAGGTTTAGGTTTTTTTTTAGTTTGGGGTTTATGTTTTATTTTTTATTTATTTTTAAGTTTATTTTTTAGGTTTAGGTTTTTATTTAGTATTTATTTTATTTTATTTTAAGTTTTTATTTTTATTTAGGTTTAGTTTTTATTTTATTTATGTTTTTTATTTATTTTTAATTTAGTTTAGGTTTTTCTTTATATTATTTTAGTTTAGTTTTTTATTTTTTATTTTATTTTCTTTTTTATGTTTAGGTTTTAGTTTAGTTTAGGTTTATTTTATTTTATTTTGGTTTAGGTTTTTTATTTAATTTATTTTTATGTTTTAATTAGTTTAGGTTTAACTTTTTAGCTTTTTAGGGTTAGGGTTTAGGGGTTAGGGTTTAGGGTTAGTTTAGGGTTCAGGATTTGGGTTTTAGGGTTTAGGGTTTAGACTTTAGGCTTTAGGACCCAGGTATTATGGTTTAGGGTTCAGGGTTTAAGGTTTTAGGATTTAGGGTTTAGGGTTCAGGTATTAGGTCCAAGGTTCAGGTTTTAGTTTAGTGTTTAGGGTTTTTTGTTTTTTTTTACAGAGAACAAATTCAGATTCGATATTTCTTCTATTTGATTTCATCAACCAAGTCGTACACCAAGTTTTCTAAGACACAAGTGACAACCTAGAAAAAAAATGAGCATTGGAGCAAATTAGAAACCCTAGATAACTAGAACTATCTCCACTGTAAAGACATAGTTCCATAAGCAGCAGATTGGATCAGTTGTTCTTTAGTTTCTCCAGTTCCCATCAAAACCACCCCAGCCTCTCAAGTAGCGTGAGCTGCCATCAAATCCTTGATCTCTCCCTTTGCCACCACAACGGTTGTAACCTCCATCACTCTTCTCGCCTCCATAACCACCACTGGTCCCACCACCACCTCCCTATCCACACCTCCCTCCACCACCAATAACTATTGCCTGACTTCACCTTCACCACCAGATCTAGGAGCCTTGTTGACGATGACGTTCAGTGTCTGCCCATTCTTAGGGTTTATGTTTAGGTTTATTAGGTTTTAGGGTTTAGGTTTATTTTTAAATTTCTTTATTTACTTTAGGTTTGGTTTGACATTTAGGGTTTTTAGGGTTTGGGTTTAGGGTTTAGGGTGTAGGGTTTAGGGTTTAGAGATTATGGTTTAGGATTTTATGGTTTATGCTTTTAGGGTTTAGGGTTTAGGATTAGGGATTAGGGTTTAGGGTTTAGGGTTTAGGGTTTTGGTTTATAGTTTAGGGATTAAGGTTTAGGGTTTAAGATTTAGTATTTAGTATTTTTTTTAAATTAAGAAAACTAGTAGGTTTTGGTTTATTTAGTTTATTTAGTTTTTTTTATTTATTTTAGTTTTTTTATTTTTTATTTTTATTTAGGTTTATTTTTTATTTTTATTTATTTTAGTTTATTTATTCTAATTTAGGATTTTTATTTTAGTTTATTTTTTAGGTTTAGGCTTAAGTTTATGTTTAATTTTTATTTTATTTTTTAGGTTTAAGTTTTATTTTTTATTTTTAGGTTTAGGTTTAGGTTTTTATTTTATTTTTTTAGGTTTAGGTTTTAGGTTTTTATTTTAGGTTTATTTTTAGGATTTATTTTTTAATTTAGGTTTGGGATTATTTGCAGTTTATTTTATTTTATTTAGTTTAAGTTTAAGATTAGGTTTAGTTTATTTTAGGTTTAGGTTTAGGTTTTATTTATTTTATAGGTTTATTTTATTCGTTTATTTTATTTTCATTTTATGTGTAGTTTTTTTTAATTTTAAGGTTTAGGTTTTATTTTCTATTTATTTTTAGTTTTTATTTATTTAGGTTTTATTATTTAGTTTTTATCTATTTTCTTTAGGTTTATTTTATTTTTATTTTTTAGTTTTAATTTTATTAAGGTTTTTAATACTTAGTTTTATTTTTTTTTTAGTTTTAGTTTTCTTTTTTTATTTTGTTTTATTTTTTATTTTTATTTTATTTTATTTTAGGTTTAGGTTTAGGTTTTAGTGTAAGTTTTTATTTTATTTTATTATTTTATTTTATCTAGGTTTGCATTTTTTTTATTTATATATTTTTAGGTTATATTTAGTTTAGGTTTAGGTTCTTAGGTTTTTATGGTTTAAGTATAGGGTTTAGGGTTTAGCATTTTAGGTGTAGGGTTTTTTGTTTTTTTAAGAGAGAACAAATTCATATTCAACATTTCTTCTTTTTGATTTCTTCAACCAAGTAACACACCAAGTTTTCTAAGACACAAGCAATGACATAGATCAAAAATGAGCATGTGTAGAGCAAATCAAAAACCCTAGATAACTAGAATTGTCTCTACTTTAAGACCTAGTTCCATAAGCAGTAGATTGGATTAACTGTTTTTCAATTTCACTAATTCTATCAGAACCACTCTGGCCTCTCGAGTAGCGGGATCCACCATCATATCCCCAATCTTTCCCTCCACCACCACTACCATCTATTTATTTTGGGTTTTATTTTTAGTTTAGTTTTATTATTATTTTAGTTTTTAAGTTTAGGTTTTACTTTAATTTTTAGGTATAGGTTTATGTTTTTATTTAGTTTTTTGAGGTTTAGGTTTTAGGTTTTTATTTTAGGTTTATTTTTAGGTTATATTTTTGTAGTTAAGGTTTAAGTTTATTTTAAGTTTATTTAATCTTATTTAAGGTTTAGATTTAGGTTTAGGTTTAGTTTATTTTAGGTTTAGGTTTAGGTTTTATTTATTTTAGTTTAATTTATTTTAGTTTTGGGTTTAGGTTAATTTTATTTTTATATTAGGTTTAAGTTTTCTTTTGTTTAGGGTTTTGGTTTTATTTTTTATATTGCCTAAACCCTAAACCGAAAATCCTAAACCCTAACCCTAAATCCTAAACATTAAACCCTATAAAACCCTAAACCCTAAACCCTAAAAAAGCATAAACCATAAAACCTAAACCCTAAATGCTAAACCCTAAACCCAAACCCTAAACCTAAACCTAAAGTAACTAAATATATTAAGAAATAAACCTAAACCCTAAAACCAAATAAACCTAAACCCCAAGAATGGGTAGAACCTTAATAGCAGGAACATCACCATCAACCAAGCTCAATCTAGATCTGGTGAGAGGAAAGGCGGCGTTATCATAGTGGTGGTGGGGATCTAGCTGTGTTGGTGGATATGGAGGAGGTGGTCAGAGAAGTGGTGGCTATGGAGGCGGGAGGAGCGATGGAGGTGACAGCCGTTGTGGTGGCAAAGGGAGAGATCAGGGATATGATGGCGGATCCCACTACTCGAGAGTAGGGGGTAGTTCTGATGGCAACTGGTGAAACTGAAGAATGGATGATCTAGTATGCTGCTTATGGAGATGTGTCTTTACATTAAAGATGATTCTAGTTATCTAGGGTTTTTTATTTGCTCTATGTGTGCTCATGTTTTATCTATGTCGTCACTTGTTTCTTAGAAAACTTGGTGTGTTGCTTGATTGATGAAATTGAAAAGAAGAAATGTTGAATCAAATTGTTCTCGCTTAAAAAAACCAAAACCCTAAACCCTAAACTAAAACTTCAACCCTAGACCTATAACCTAAACTCTAAACTCTAAACACTAAAAACCCTAAACCCTAAAACCTAAACACTAAACCCTAAAACCCTAAACTCTAAACCATAAACCCTTAAACCTAAACCCTAAACCCTTAACCCTGAACCTTAAACCCTAAACCCTAAATCCTAAACCCTCAACTAACCCTAAACCCTAACAAGCTAAAAACTTAAGCTTAAACTAAATAAAACCTAAAAATAAAATAAATAAAAAAACCTAAATAAAAATATAATATAAAAATAAAATAAAACTAAACTAAAACCTAAACCTAAACCTAAAGCTAAACCTAACCTAAAGAGAAAAATAAAAAAAATAAAAATAAAACTAAACTAAAATATAAATAAATAAAACCTAAAAATAAGAAAATAAAATATAATAAAATAAAAACTAAACCTAAAAAAAATAAAAATAATATAAAATATAATAAAACTAAACAAAAAACCTAAATTAAAAATAAACCTAAAAATAAATAAAAATAAAAAACCTAATCCTAAATTAAAAAATATAAACCTAAAAATAAAAAAAAATAAACCTAAACCAAAATTAAAAATAAAAACCTAAAAATAAAAACCTAAACCTAAAAACCTAAAAAAAATAAAATAAACTAAAAAAAATAAACCTAAAAATAAATCTAAAATAAAAAATAAAACTAAAAAAAAATAAAATAAACCTAAACTAAAAAATAAAAAAATAAAACTAAACCTAAATAAAATAAATAAACCTAAACCTAAAAAAAATAAACTAAAATAAAACCAATAAATAAACCTAAATATAAAACTAAATAAAATAAAATAAACCCTAAATTAAAAATAAAAATAACTAAACCTAAACTAAAACCCTAAAACCCTAAATAAAACCCTAAACCCTAAACCTAACCTCTAATCCAACAACTTACAATCCTAAACATTTAATCCCAAACCCTAAACCCTAAATCCTAAACCCTAAACTATAAAAACATAAAAACTTATACGTAAACTAAATATAACCTAAAAATAAAATAAATAAATAAACCAAAACCTAAATAAAATAATAAAAGAAAATAAAATAAATACCTAAATGAAAACCTAAACCCAAGCCTAAACCTAAACATAAAAAGGAATCTTAAAAATAAAATAAAGTAAACTAAAATAAAATGAATAAAAACCTAAACTAAACTAAAAAATAAAATAAACCTAAAAATAAAAAAAAACTAAATAAAATAAAAATAAAAATAAAAGAAAATTAAAATAAAATTGAAATATAATAAAATTAACACTAAATAAAAACCTAAACAAAAAAATAAAACCTAAAAAATAAATAATAAAACCTAAACCCTAAACTAAAAAGAAAACTAAGCCTAAAATAAACAAAATAAAATAAACCTAAACCTAAACTAAAATAAACTAAACTAAAATAAATAAAACCTAAACCTAAACCTACACTAAATTAATTAAAATAAACAAATATTATTCCTAAACCTAAATCAAAAAATAAAACCTAAAACCTAAACCTAAAAATATAAAATAAAAATATAAACCAAAACTAAAACCTAAAAATTTAAAACCAAAACCTAAAAAATAAAATAAAAATAAAACTAAACTAAAAAATAAGCATAAACCTAAACAAAAACCTAAAAAATAAGCTAAAATAAATAAACTAAAATAAATAAAAATTAAAAGTAAACATATATAGAAATTAATAATATAATAAACTAAAATAAATTAAAAATAAGCTAAATAAACTAAATAAACCTAAACCTACTGCTTTACTTAATTAAAAAAAGACCCTAAACCATAAACCTTAGACCCTAAACCCTAAACCCTAAACCCTAAACCATAAAACAAACCTTAAACCCTAAACCCAAAACTCTAAGAATCCCTAAACCCTAAACACTAAACTCTAAAACTAACCCTAAACACTAAATGCTAAATCCTAAATATTAATCCCCTAAACCCTAAACCCTAAACCCTAAACCTTAAACCCTAAAACCCTAAACCCTAATCCTTAAACCCTAAAACCCTAAACCCTAAACCCTAAACCCTAAACCCTAAACTCTAAAACCTACAACTCTAAACCCTAAACCCTAAACCCTAAACCCCAAACCCTAAACCCAAAACCCTAACAACATACAAACCTATACCTAAACTAAATAAAACCTACAAATAAAATAAATAAAAAATTGAAACCTACATATAATAAAAAATAAAAACCAAAACTAAAACCTAAACCTAAACCTAAACCTAAACTTGAACCTAAACCTAAACATAAAAATTTGAAAAACCCTAAACTAAAATAAAATAAATTAAAACCTAAACTACACCAAAATAATAAAATAAACCTAAAACCAAAAAAACCTAAATAAAATAAAAACTAAATAAAAAATAAAAATAAAATAAACCTAAAATTAAAAAATAAAAACAAAAAAAACCTAAACTTAAAAATAAATAAAAAATAACACCTAAATCGTAAACTAAAAAAAAACCTAAACCTAAAATAAATAAAATTAAATTAAACCTAAACCTAAACTTAAAATAAACAAAACCTAAACTAAATAAAATAAAATAAATAAAAAATAGAACATAAAAATGAACCTAAGATAAAAACCTAAAACTTAAACCTAAAAAAAAAAACCTATACCTAAACCTAAAAATAAAAAAATTAAATGTAAACCTATAAAATAAAATAAAAATTAAACTAAATTTAAAAATAGTCATGAACCTAAACCTAAACCTAAAAAATAAACTAAAATGAAAACCTAAAGTAAAATAAATAAACCTAAAATAAATAAACTAAATTAAATAAAAATTAAAAATAAACATAAATATAAATAAATAATATAATAAACTAAAATAAATAAAAAATAAACTAAATAAACCAAATAAACCTAAACCTACCGATTTACTTAAATTAAAAAAGGCCCTAAACCCTAAACTCGACACCCTAAACCCTAAATCATAAACCCTAAAACTAACCTTAAACACTAAACCCCAAACCTACAACCCTAAACCCTAAACCCTAAAAAACCCTAAACCCTAAACTAACCCTAAACCATAAACCCTCAAAACCCTAAACCCTAAAGCCTAAACACTAAACCCTAAACCCTACACCCTAAACCCTAAAACCTTAAACCCTAATACACTAAACCCTAACCCTAAAACATAAACCCTAAAAGCATAAACCATTAAACCCTAAACCCTAAACCTTTAACCCTAAACCCCAAAACCTAAACCTAAACCTAAAGTAATTAAATAAATTAAAAATTAAACCTAAACCCTAAAGCCTAATAAACCTAAACCCAAAGAATGGGTAGAACCTTGACGGCAGGAACATCACCAATCGCTGGATCAAGGAAGCAAAGGCGATGTTACACTGGTGGTTGGGTATCTAGAGGTCTATATAGATGTAGTGGTCAGAGCAGTGGTGCTTATAGAGGCAGGAGAAGTGATGGAGGTTACATCCTTGGTGGTGGTGGGGGGAGAGATCTGGATATGATGGTGGATCCCATAACTCGAGAAGTCGTGTGGTTCTGATGGGAACTAGAGAAATTGAAGAACGACCAATCTGATCTACTGTTTATGGAACTTTATCTTTATAGTAGAGACAGTTCTAGTTACCTAGGGTTTTTGATTTGCTTTATGTGTGCTCATTTTTATCTATGTCATCATTTTTGTCTTAGAAAACTTGGTGGGTTACTTGGTTAATGAAATTGGAAAGAAGAATGTTGAATCAGAATTTGTTCTCTATTAAAAAAAACCAAAAACCCTTAACCCTAGAAAAAAACCTAAACCATAGACCTAAAACCTAAACCCTAAACCCTAAATCCTAAACCCTAAAAACCCTAAACCCTAAACCCTAAACCCTAAACCCAAAAACTAAAACCCTAAACCCTAAATCCTAAACCTTAAACCCTAAACCCCAAACCCTATACCCTAAACAGTATACCCTAAACACTACAACAACAACAACAAGCCTTTATCCCACTTGGGTCATACATGAATCCTTCTCCATGTCTTATTATGTGTCAAATTCTCATTTAATTCAAGTATACTTAGGTCATTTTTTATACATCTTAACCAAGTCTTTTTAGATCTACCTCTACCTTTCTTAACATAAGGAAAATCTATTACATCTACTCTCCTAACCGGGTCATCAGACGGTTGATGCATTATGTGAAGAAACCATCTAAGGCAACTCTCTCTAATCTTATCTGCCATTGGAGCTACTCCAACTTTTTCCTGAAGATACTCATTTCACATTTTATCTCTAAGACTAAAGCCATTCATCCACCTGAGCATCCTCATCATTGTAACACTTGACTTAGTCTTATGCTTCTCTTTTATTGGCCAACATTCTGCACCATAAGTCTCGGGTCTTACCACCATCTTATAAAATTTTCCTTAAGTTTAAGTGGAACTTTTCACGTCACACAACAGATGCATTCCTCCACTTCAACCATCCAACTTGAATTCTACTAATAACACCTCCATCTATTTCACCATCATTTTGAACAATAGAACCTAAATATCTGAATCACTCACTCTTATTAATGACTTGTTCACCTAATGTCAAAACACTACCACTAGAGCTTCTACAACTAAAATTACACTACATATATTCAGTTTTAGATCTACTTAAATGAAAACCTTTAGGCTCTAATGTTGACCTCCATAATTCAAGTTTCTGTTGGACTCCCTCTCTAGTCTTACCAACAAGAAGAATGTCATCAGCAAAAAGCAAACACCAAGGTACATCTTCCTGTAAATGCTTAGTAAGAACATCCATAACTAAAGCAAAAAAGATAAGGGCTTAAAGTTGATCCTTGACATAATTCAACTGAAATAAGAAAATATTTTGTCAATCCTCCTTGTGTTTGGACATAAGTAATAGCTATACATATCCTTAATTACTTGAATATAACCAATATTAACTCTTTCTATTCTAGAACTCTCTAAAGAACATCTCTTGAAACTTTATCATAAGCTTTCTCTAAATCAATAAATATCATATGTAGATCCTCCTTACATTCTCTATACTTCTCCATCAAGCCTCTTAACAAATGTATAGCATCCATAGTAGATCTACCTACCATGAAACACTAAAAAGCTAAAAACCTAAATAAAACCTAGAAATAAAATGAATAAAAAAATAGAAACTAAAATAAAATAAATAAAATAAATAAAATGAAATAAAATGAAAACCTAAACAAAAACCTAAACCTAAACCTAAACCTGAACCTAAACCTAAAAAAAAATCAAAACTAAAATAAAATAAATAAAAACCTAAACTATACTAAAAAATAAAAAACCTAAATAAAATAAAAACTAAATCTAAAATAAAAATTAAATAAACATAAAATAAAACTAAATTAAAATTAAATAAAAGCCTAAACTTAAAAAATAAACCTAAAAATAAAAGAAATTCAACATAAAGCATAAGCTAAACAAAAACCTAAACTTAAAATAAAAGTAAAATAAACCTAACCTAAGCTAAAATAAACTAAACTAAAATAAATAAAACCTAAACCTAAACCTAACTCTAAACCCTAAATAAAATAAAATAAACTAAAAATAAACCTAAACCTAAACTAAAAAAATAAAACCTTAAAATAAACATAAAATAACATCCTAAAACCTAAACTTAAAAAAATAAATAAAAATAAAAACTGAAACCGAAACTTAGAAGTAATAAAATAAAATCTAAACCTAAAAAATTAAATAAAAATAAAACTAAACAAAAAAATAAACCTAAACTTAAACCTAAACCTAAAAAAATAAACTAAAATAAATAAACTAAACTAAAATAAATAAACTTAAAATAAATAAACTAAACTAAATAAAAATAAACCTAAATAAAAATATAAATAAAATAAACTAAAATAAATAAAAAATAAACTAACTAAAATAAATAAACTTAAACCTACAAGCTTACTTAATTTAAAAAACAAAAAAACTCTAACACTAAACCCTAAACCCAAAAACTAACACTAAACCCTAAACCTTGAACCCTAAATCTATAACCCTAAACCCTAAACCCTAAATCCTAAACCTTAAAACCCTAAACCCTAAACCCTAAACCCTAAACCCTAAACCCTAAAACCCTATACCCTATACCCTAAATCTTAAACCCTAAACCCTAAACCCTAAAACCTATAACCCTAAACCCTGAACCCTAAACTCGAAACCCTAAAAACCTAAAAACCTAAACCTAAACTAAATAAAACCTAAAAATAAAATAAATAAAAAACCTAAACCTAAAGAAAAAAAAATTAAATTAAAATAAAAACCTAAACTAAAACTTAAACCTAAACATAAACCTAAATGTCAAAATAAAATAAAATATAATATAAAAGGTAAACTAAAACAAAATAAATAAAACCCTAAACTGAACAAAAAATAAAATAAACATAAAAAGAAATACCCTAAATAAAATAAAAGGTAAACATAAATTAAGAATAAAATAAACCTAAAATAAAATAAAATAAAAACTAACTAAAAACCTAAACCTAAAAAATAAACCTAAAAATAAATTAAAAAAACCTAAACCTAAAATAAACAAAATAAAATAAATGTAAACCTTAACTAAAGTAAACTAAACTAAAATAAATAAAACCTAAACCTAAACCTAAATTTACTAAATAAAATAAAATAAACTAAAAGTAAACTTAAACCTAAACTAAATAATAAAACCTAAAATAAAAACCTAAAACCTAAACCTACAAAAATAAAACATAAACCTAAAAATAAAAAATAAACCATAAACCTAAAAATTAAAATTAAAATAAAAATAAACTAAAAAATAAGCCTAAACCTAAACCTAAACCTAAAAAATAAATTAAAATAAAAAATTATACTAAAATAAATATATTAAAAATATATAAACTAAACTTAATAAAAATAAAAATACTCTTAAATAAGTAAAATAAAATAAATTAAAATAAATACAAAATAGACTAAATAAACAAAATAATCCTAAACCTTCCATTCTACTTAATTAGAAAAAAAAACCCTAAATGCTAAACACTAAACCATAAACCCTATATCCTAATCCTAAACCCTACACCCTAAACCTACAACCCTAAACCCAAAACCCTAAACCCTAAACCCTAAATCTCTAAACCCTAAAGCTTAAACCCTAAACCCTAAGCTAACCCTAAACCCTAAACCCTAAACCCTCAAAATCCTAAACACTAAACCCTAAACCCTAAACACTAAACCCTAATCCCTAAAACCTAAAAACTTAAACATAAACTAAATAAAACCTATTAATAAAATAAATAAAATACCTAAACCTAAATAAAATAAAAAAGTTAAAATAAAATAAAAACCTAAACTAAAACTTAAACCTAAATGTGAAAATAAAAAAATAAAAAAATTAAAAAAAATGAAATAAAAGAAATAAAAGCCTAAACTAAATTAGAAATAAAATAAAATAACTTGAGAATAAAAAACATAAATAAAATAAAAACTAAACATAAAATAAAAATAAAATTAACCTAAAATAAAATAAATCAAAAAAAAACAAAAATAAAAACTAAATAAAAACCTAAACCTAAAAAATAAACCTAACATTAAATAAAAATAAAACCTAAATCCTAAACTAAAAAAAACCTAAGCCTAAAATAAAAATAAAATAAATAAGATAAAATAAACCTGAATAAAATAAACCCAACACAAACTAAATAAAGATAAATGGCTAAACAAATAAAACTAAACTAAAGCATAAAATAAAACTAAAGGCTTAAACCTAAACCTAAAAAAAATAATAAAATAAACTAAAGAAATTTATGCTTAATTCAAAGTGAAATAAAACCTAAAATTGAAACAAATAAAACAGCAAATCATAGAAACCTAAAGATAAAATAAAAACCCCTAAACATGAAAATAAAAATAAAAGCACAAACTAAAAAACTATGGAAAATAAACCTAATTAAAAAAAACTAAAGATTTAAAACCTAAATTTGAAATAAATAAATCTAAAATAAATAAAAAACTAAATAAAAATAAAAATAAACCTAAATAAAATGAAAATTAAATAAACTCAAATAAATAAAAATAAAATAAATAAATGATAAACCTAAAACCAAGATTTACTTAATTTAAGAAAAAAAAACCAAACCCTAAACTAAACCCTATACCTAAACCTTAAACCACAAACCATTAGCCCTACAAAACCCTAAAGCCACAACCCTAAAGCTAAACCTAAAACCCTAAACTCTAAAACCCTAAACTTGACCCTAAAACCTACAACCCTAAACCCTAAATCCTAAACCCCAAAACCATAAACCCTAAACCTTAAACCATAAATTAACCCTAAACTAACACCAAACCCTAAGAATGGGTAGAACCTTGACAGAAAGAACATCACCGTAAACTAGGCTTAGTCTAGATCTAGCAGAGGAGGCGAAGGCTAAGGCAACAGTTATCGCAATGGTGGTGGGGGATCTAGAGGTGCTAGTGGATATGGAGGTGGTGGTCAGAGCAGTGGTGGTTATGGAGGTGAGAGGAGCGATGGAGGTTACAATCATGGTGGTGGTGGTGGAGGGAGAGATCACAGATATGATGGTGGATCCTACTACTTGAGAGGCCGGAGTGGTTTTGATGGGAAGTGGAGAAATTGAAGAACGATCGATCTGATTTGCTTCGTATGGAACTATGTCTTTATAGTAAAGACGGTTCTAGTTATCTATAGCTTTTGATTTGTTGTATGCATTCTCATTTTTTATTTAAGTCATCACTTGTGTCTTAGAAAACATGGCGTGTAACTTGGTTGATGAAATCAAAAAGAAGAAATGTTGAATCTAAATTTGTTCCCTATTAAATAAAAAAGCCAAAAATTATAAACCCTAAACTAAAACGAATCAGACCTAAACCTAAACCCTAAACCACAAAACTCTAAAAAGCCTACATCCTAAACCTTAAACCCTAAACCCTAAAACCTAAAAGCCTTTTTACCTAAATGCTAAACCCTAAACCCTAAACTCTAAAACTCTAAACCCTAAACCCTAAACCCTAAATCTTAGTCCCTATAACCTAAACCCTAAACCCTAAACCCTAAAACAGACTTAAACCCCAAATCCTAACCTTCCTAAACCCTAAACCCTAAACCCAAAGCTAAAACCTAAACCTAAACTAAATAAAACCTAAAATTAAAATAAATGGTTAAACTGGCAAAAGAAAATAAAATAAAACCTAAAAATTAAATCATAAACCTAAACCTAAACTAAACTAAAGAAAATAAAATAAAATAATAAAAGAACTAAAATTAAAATAACCAAACTAAAAAATAAAACCTAAATAAAATAATAACTAAACCTAAAATAAAAATAAAATAAACTTAAAATAAAAACTAAATAAAAACCTAAACCTAAAAAATACAAGTAAAAGTAAATAAAAACTAAAAGCTAAACCCTTAACAAAAAAACCTAAACCTTAACTAAAAAAAATAAATAAAATAAAATAAAGCTAAACTAAAATAAAATAAAACTAAAATAAATAAAACCTAAACCTAAACCTATAATATTCTAAACCTAAACCTAAACCTAAACTAAATAAAATAAAACAAACTAAAAATAAACCTAAACTTAAAATAAAAACAAAACTAAAACCCACACCTGAAAAAATAAAATAAATTAAACCTAAACCTAAATATAAAATATAAAAACAAAACCTAAATAAGAGAATAAAAATAAAAGTAAACTAAAAAATAAACCTAAACTGAAAAAATAAATTTACACAAAAAACCTAAACTAAAATAAATAATCCTAATATAAATAAACTAAAATAAATAAAAATAAAAGGTAAACCTAAATAAAAAAAGTTAAAATAAACTAAAATAAATAAAAAATAAACTAAATAAACCTAAACCTACGGTTTGTTTGTTTTTTTAAAAAAAACTAAACTCTAAATCCTAAACCCCCATAGCTAAACCTTAAAACTACTAAACCCTAACCCTAAAACCTTAAACCTTAAAACCCTAAATGTTAAACCATAAACTAAAGAATCAACTAAACCCACCGGTTTATTAAAAAAACCCTAAACCCTAAATCCTAAACCCTAAGTCCTAAACCTTAAACCATAAACCCTAAACCCTAAAATTAACCCAAAACAGACTGAGGTTATAGCTGTGGTGGTGGCAGAGGGAGAGATCGGCGATATGATGACGGATCCTGTTACTCGAGAGGCCGGAGTGGTTCTGATGGGAACTAGAGAAATTGAAGAATGACCGATCCGATCTACTGCTTATGGAACTGTCTTTATAGTAGAGACAATTATAGTTATCTAGGGTTTTTGATTTGCTCTATGTGTGCTCATTTTTTATCTATGTCGTTGCTTGTGTCTTGGAAAACTTGGTGTGTTACATGGTTAATGAAATAGAAAAGAGGAAATGTTAAATCTGAATTTCTTCTTTGTTAAAAAAAATCCTAAACCCTAAACCCTAAATCCACAAGCCCTAAACCCCATACCCAAAACTCTAAAACATAAACCCAAAACCTTAAACCCTAAACCCTAAACCCAAAACCCTAAACCCTAAGCCCCAAACCCTCAACAAACCCTAAACACTAAACCCTAAAAAGCTAAAAACCTAAACTTAAACAAAATAAAACCTAAAAATAAAATAAATAAAAACACCTAAACAAAAATAAAGTAAGAAAATAAAATAAAATAAAATAAAAGCCTAAATTAAAACCTAAACTAAACCCTAATATAAAATAAACTAAACTAAAATAAATAATAACCTAACTAAACTAAAAAAATAAAAAAACTTAAATAAATAAAATAAAAACTAAACCAAAAATAAAAATAAAATAATAACTAATTAAAAACCTAAAACTAAAAAATAAACCTAAAAATAAAACCTAAAAATAAATAAAAAATAAAACATAAACCCTAAACTAAAAAAAACTAAACATAAAATAAAAATTAAATAAACCTAAACCTGAACTAAAATAAAAAAAATAAAACATAAGCCTAAACCTACACGAAACTAAACATAAAACTAAACCTAAACCCTAAATAAAATAAAATAATCTAGGAATAAACTCAAACATAAACTAAAAAATAATCTCTAAAAATAAACCTAAAATGAAAACCTAAAACCTAAACCTAAAAAAATAAAATAAAAATATAAACCTAAAAATAAATATAAAAAATAAAATCTAAATCTAAAATATAAAATAAAAATAAAACTACACTACAAAATAAACTAACCTAAACCTAAACCCAAGCCTAAAATAAAATAATCTAAATTGATGACTAAATAAAAAAAAATAAAGATTAAAATTATAAACTAAGATTAAATAAATAAACTAAAATGTGTTTGCCTAATTTAAAAAAAATAAAAATAAATAAAATAAGTAGAAATAAAAAACACTAAACCTTCAACCCTAAACCACAACCTAATCCCTAAACCACAACCCACAAACTAAAACACTAAACCCTAAAACCCTTAACCATAGAGCCACTCCAAAAACAACCCTAAACCCACAAAGCTCAGGCATAAAACCTAAGCCCACAAACCTAAAAACTGACCACTTAGATAAAACTTAAACAAAATAAATAAAAGAACCCTAAATATAAAAAAATTAAAATAAAATGAAACTAAAACCTAAAATCTTAAAATTTAAATAAAAATAAAACAAAACTAAAATAAAATAAATAAAATCTAAACTAAACTAATAAATAAAATAATCCTAAAAATAAAAAACCTAAATTAAATAAAAAACTAACTGTAAAATTAAAATTAAAATAATACAAAAATAAAATAAAATAAAAACTAAATAAAAAATAAAATCGAAACCCGAAACTAAAAAAAATAAACCTAAACCAAAAATAAACAAAATAAAATAAACTTAAACATAAACTAAAATAAAAAAAAAACCTAAACCTAATCTAGAATAAACTAAACTTAAACCCTAAACTAAATATAATAAAATAAACTAAAAATACACCTAAAACTAAATAGAAAAATAAAACCAAGGAAAATATAGCAAAACAAAAACATAAAATCTAAACCTAAAAATATAAAATAAAAACCTAAACCTAAACCTAAAAATAAAAAATAAAACCTAAACCCAAAAAATAAAATAAAAAAAAAAACTAAACTAAAATATTAAACATAAACCTAAACCTAATCCTAAAAAATAAATGAAAATTTAAAACCTAAATTAAAATAAATAAACCTGAAATAAATAAACCAAACTAAATAAAATAAATTAAACTAAAATAAATACAAAATAAACTAAATAAACTAAATAAGCCTAAGCATACTAGTTTGGTTTTACAAAAAAAAAACTTTAAACCCTAAACCCTAAAACTAACCCTAAATCCTAAACACCCTACCCCTAAACCTAAACCCTAAACCCTAAACCTAAACTCCTAAACCCTACACTCTCTCAACCAAACCCAACTATAAACCCTCAAGTAACCCTAAACCCTAAAATGTTAAAAACCTAAACCTAAACAAAATAAAAAATAAAAATAAAATAAATAAAAAAACCTAAATCAAATTAAAATAAAATAAAAATAAAATAACAACCTAAACTAAAACCAAAACCTAAACCTAAACCATAAAAATAAAATAAAATAAAATATAAAAACATAAACTAAATAAAATAAATAAAAAACTAAACCTAAAATCAAACCTAAAAATAAATAAAAAATACAAATAAAACCCTAATTAAAAAAAACCTAGACCGAATATAAAAATAAAATTAACCTAAATAAAAAAACCTAAGCATTTATCTAAAATAAATTAAACATAAAAAACCTAAACTAAAATAAATAAACCTAATATAAATAAATAAAATAAAATAAAAATAAAAAAAGTTAAAATAAACTAAAATAAATAAAAAATAAACTAAATAAACCTATACCTACCGGTTTACTTAATTTAAAAAACACCTAAAATCTAAATCCTTAACCGTAAAGCCTAAACCTTAAACCCTAAAACTAATCTTAAACCCTAAACCCTATATCGATAATGCTAAACCTACAAACCTAAACCCTAAACCCTAAACACAAAATCCAAAACACTAAAAAACTTTAAACCCTAAAAAACCCTAAATGATAAACCCTAAACTAACAAAACTAAATAAACTTAAACCCATCGGTTTATTAAAATAACCCTAAACCCTAAACCCTAAACCCTAAGTCTTAAACCCTAAACCTTAAACCCTAAACCCTAAACCCTAAAACTAACTAAGTGAGGGTTACAATGGTGGTAAAATAAAACCTAAACTAAAATAAAAAAAAAACCTGGCTAAATCTAAAATAAATTAAACCTAAACCCTAAACTAAATGTAATAAAATAAATGAAAATTACACCTAAACATAAATTAAAAAATAAAACCTAAGAAAATAAAGCTAAAATAAAAACATAAAATCTAAACTAAAAATAAAATAAAAACCTAAACCTAAACCTAAACCCAAAAATAAAATAAAAATAAAACTAAATTAATAAAATAAACATAAACCTAAACCTAAACCTAAAAAATAAAATAAATTAAAAAACCTAAATTAAAACAAATAAACCTAAAATAAATAAACCAAAATTAATAAAAATAAAAAATAAAATAAACTAAAATAAATACTAAATAAACCAAATAAACTAAATAAATCTAAGCGTACTAGTTTACTTTTTTTTTGTAAAAAAAAAAACCCTAAATAATAAATCCTAGAACTAACCTTAAACCCTAAACACTAAACCTACAACCCTAAAACCTAAACCTTGAACCCTAAACCCTAAACCCTAATCCCTAAACCCAAAACCCTAAAAAACCCTAAACCCTAAACTAACCCTAAACCCTAAACTCTAAATCCTAACCCTAAACCCAAAATAATAAACCCTCAAGTAACCCTAAACCCAAAAATGTTAAAAACCTAAACCTAAACAAAATAAATAATAATAAGAAAATAAATAAAAAAACCTAAACCAAAATAAAATCAAATAAAAATAAAATAAATACCTAAATAAAAACCTAAACCTAAACCTAAACCATAAAAAAGAAAATAAAATAATAAATAAAAACTAAACTAAAATAAAATAAAGAAAAACCTAAAATAAACTAAAAATTAAAAAGCCTAAAAAAATAAAAACTAAACCTAAATAAAAATAAAATAAAGATAAAATCAAACAAAATAAAAGCTAAATAAAAACCTAAATTTAAAATCTAACCTAAAAAATAAATAAAAAATAAAATCAAAACCCTAAATAAAAATACCTAAACCTAATATAAAAATAAAATTAACCTAAACCTAAAACTAAAATAAATTAAACTAAAATAAATAAAATGTAAACTTAAACCAAAAATAAACTAAAACTAAACTTAAATCTAATCCCTAAGTAAAATTAAATAAACCTAAACCTAAACTACAAACATATAACCTAAAAATAAACCTAAAATCTAAACATAAAAATACAAAATAAAATCCAAAACCTATACCTAAAAATGAAAATAAAACCTAAACCTAAAAAATAAAATAAAAATAAAACTAAACTAAAATAAAACCCAAAATAATAGATGGTGGTGGTGGTGGAAGGAAATATCGGGGATGTGATCTTTGGGTCACCTACTCGAGAGGCAGGAGTGGTTCTGATGGGAACTGGAGAAACTGAAGAATGATCGATCTAATCTACTGCTTAAGAAACTAGATCTTAAAGTAGAGACGATTCTAGTTATCCAAGGCTTTTGATTTGCTCTACGCGTGCTCATTTTTGATCTATGTCGTTGCTTGTGTCTTAGAAAACTTGGTGTGTTACTTGGTCGATGAAATCAAAGAAGAAATATTGAATCTGAATTTATTCTCTCTTAAAAAAACCAAAACCCATAAATTCTAAACTAAAACCTGAACCCTATACCTAAAACCTAAACCCTAAACACTAAAATAATAAAAACTTAAACTTAAACTAAATAAAAAATAAAAATAAAATAAATAAATAAACCTAAACCATAATAAAATAATAAAATAAAATAAAATAAAAACCTAAAATAAAAAAAAAACCTAAACCTAAACCTAAAAAGAAAATAAAATAAAAAATAAAAAGTAAACTAAAATAAAATTTAAAAACCTAAATATAATAAAAACTAAACCTAAATAAAAAATAAACTTAAAATAGAATAAAATAAAAACTAAATAAAAATCTAAACCTAAAAATAAACCCTAAGCCTAAAACCCTAAACCTACAACTTTAAACCCTAAACCCTAAACCCTTAACCCTAAAACCCTAAACTCTAAATTCTAAACCTTAAACCCTAAACCCTAAATCCTAAACCCTAAACCCTAAACCCTAAACCTCTAAACACTCAAAACCCTAAACCCTAAACCATAAACCATAAACCCAAGAACATACAACCCTAAACCCTCATAATGGGTAGAACCTTGATGGCAAGAATATCACCATCAACTAGGCTCAATCTAGATCTAGTGGTGGAGGCGATGGCGGAGGTGGCAATTTTTGAAGGGGTGCAGGGGTATCTGGAGGTGTTGGTGGATATAGAGGTGGTGGTCGGAGTAGTGGTGATTATCGAAGCAGGAGGAGCGACAAAACTTTTATCCATGATGGTAGCGGAGGGAGAGGTCGGGGATTTGATGGTGGATCCCACTAGTCGAGAAGTGGGCATAGTTCTGAAGGGAACTAGAGAAACTGAAGAATGACCAAACTGCTTATGGAACGGTAGAGACGGTTCTACTTATCTATAATTTTTTATTTGCTCTATGGGTGCTCATTTTTGATCGATGTCATCACTTGTGTCTTAGAAAACATGGGGTACTACTTGGTTGATGAAATCGAAAAGAAGAAATGTTTAATTTATTTTTTAATAAAAAAACCTGACTTTATTTTCTATTAAAAAAAATTTTAAACCCTAAACTAAAACTTAAATCCTAAACCTTAAACCTAAACCTAAATCACCCTAAACCCTAGACCCTAAAACCTAAACCACCCCCTAAAACCCTAAAACCTAAATACCCTAAACTAAGGCCTAAAGGCCTAAAGCCTAAACCAAACCCTAAGACTCTACCCAAATGCTAACCTGAGACCCAAACCACTGCTAGGCCACAAAGAACCTGAACTAAATAGGCTAAAATAAGACACAAATACATAAATAAAACCTGAAACTAAAGAAGATAAAATGAAATAAAACCTAAAACTGAAATAAAATAAAATTTAAACTAAAATAAAGATAAATAAAACCTAAACATAGATAAAAAGATAAACCTAAAATAAAAAAAAACTAAAATAATAAAGGCTAAAACCTAAAATAAAAACTAAATAAAAAAACATAAAAATAAATCTAAAAAAAAATAAAATAAAATAAACCTAAAAAAAAAAAGACTAAAATAAAATAAAATAATCAAAATAATAAACTAAACTAAAAATAAACTATAATAAAATAAATAAAACTAAACTTAAAATAAAAGACCTAAAACTAAACCTAAAGTAAACAAAATAAAATAAAATAAAATAAATTCTAAACAACTAAACTAAAAATAAAACATTAAAATAAAGCTAAAAAATAAACCACCTAAACCTAAAAATTAAAATAAAAAAAACTTACACAGAATATAAAATAAAACCTAAACCTCAAAATAAAATCAAATCAAATTATGCTAAGATAAATAAACCTAAATAAATAATAAACTAAATAAAAAATATAAAATAAAAGAAAATAAAATAAAATAAAAAAAATAAAAAAAAAAACTAAATGAGCTAAACTGTTAGATAATTAAAAAAAACATAATAAAAACTAGGCCACACAAAGCCACAGGCCTGAGCCCTAAGAGCCTAGGCACAAATCCTGCCCTGAGCTCTTGCCCAGACCCTGATCCTGAGCCTAGGCCAGTCCTGGATTGACCTGAGCCACAGGCCCTGGCACAGGCCCTGATCCTGAAACCTTAACCCACAAGATCTTGGCCCACAAACCCTAGGCTCAGGCCCAAGCCACAGGCCCTAAAATCATCTGATCCTAAATCTGAGCCCTGAGCCATAAAGCAACCTAAACTCTAGCTAACCCTGACCTAAACCACACCTAAAACCTTAAACCTGTAAACCTACTTTAACCTGACCACAAACCACAAAATCTTGACCTACATAACCACAACCACAAACCTAACCTAAACCACAAGACCTAATCCTAAACCTTAACCTACACAGCCAAACCTAACCTAAACATAAACCTAAACTAAATTAAAAGTAAATTGAAACCCATAATAAGCACAGAAGAATGGGTGAGACACCTTGAGGGAACCTCTCACCAGGCTGGTCTAGATCTCATGGTGGGGGAAAAGGTGGAGGCATTGTTTATCGTTGTGGTGGTGGGAGACTTGGAGGTGCTGGTAGATATGGAGGTAGCAGTTATGGAGGCGGGAGGAGTGACGGAGGTTACATCCATGGTGGTGGTGGAAGGAGAGATCAGGGATTTGATGATAGATCTCACTACTCGAGAAGAAAGGGTGATTCTGATGGGAACTGGAGAAATTAAGAATGCGATCGATCTCGCTTATGGAGCTGTGTCTTTATAGTAGAGGCTGTTCTATTTATCTTGGGTTTTGATTTGCTCTATGTGCTCATTTTTTATCTATGTGCTTGTGTCTTAGAAAACTTGGTGTCTACTTGGTTGATTGAAAAAAAGAAGAAATGTTAAATCTGAATTTGTTCTCTATTAATAAAAACCATAAACCTAAAACCTTAAATCCTAAACTAAAACTTAAACCCTAAACCCTAAACCCAAACATGAAACCCTAAAAACCCTAAACCTTAAACCCTAAATAAAAAAACCCTAAACCTTAAATACTAAACCCTAAATCCTAAAACCTACAACTCCCTAAACCCTACCATACCTAAACCATAAACCCTAAACCTTAAACCTTAAACCCTAAAAACCCAAATAGCTAAACCTAAACCAAATAAAACCTAAAATAAAATAAATAAAAAACTTAAACCTAAATAAAATAATAAAATAAAATAAATAAAAAACTAAATTAAAACCTAAATCTAAACCTAAACCTAAAAATAAAATAAAATAATGATAAAAACTAAACTAAAATAAAATAAATAAAACTTGAACTAAACTAAAAATAAAATAAACCTAAAATAAAATGCCTAAATAAAATAAAATTGAACCTAAAATAAAATAAAATAAACCTAAAAAAATAAAATAAAAACCTAAGCATAAACCTAAATTTAAATAATAAATTAAAATAAATAACATACAAAATAAATAAACTTATAATAAATAAAATGAACTAAATAAAAATAAAAATAAACCTAAATAAAAATTAAAATAAAATAAACTAAATTAAATAAACTTAAAGTGATCGATTTAGTTAATTTGTTTCTAAAAAAACCCTAAACCAAACCTTAAAATTGACAAAATTCTAAATCTAAACACTAAACCCTAAACCAACCCTAAACCCTAAACACAAACTTGCAACCCTAAACCCTAAAGCCTTAAAGCCCTATCTAAACTCTAAACCCTAAACCCTCCCACCTACCACTAAACCAAAACCACCTTGTAAATCCTAAATCCTACCCTAAACCTTAACTAATAACCACCTAAACCCTAAATCCTAACAAACCCTAAACCCTAAACCCTAAAGCCTACACTAAACCTAAACCCTAAGCCTTAACCTTAAACCCCCTAACCTAAACCTTAACCATAATCCCCAATCATTTCACTTTGGATTTCTCTCCTCAATATGTGAATTCATTTCATTAACCATTAATTCCTTTCTGTTATGGGTGCTTTAGTTGGTTGACCATTATAAATTGATTAGGCAACGAATACAAAATCTCATCCTGTAGTGGCTTGAATTCTTGTTGAATTATACAATACCAAGAAACACCCAAAAGAAATTTGGTTGGGATATGAGAATTATGGTTACATGCTAAGAATTGAATTTGAAAATTTCCCTGTCCTTTATTCTCATTACAAAATCCATGGGTACTATAATTCTGAATGTTTCATTTTTCATGCTCACCTAAAAAGGAAAATCCCTGTTAAGGAAACTTCTATTCCTAACCCTAGGCCAACCATTGTTAAATATCAAAAAGCTACTTTAAAAAAGAAGAGTTTTTTGAATGTTCCTAGTAAGGTTATTTTACTTATTACCTCTTCTATGCAATTGAAGGCTTCTAATGTGGACAATAATAGTTTTTTTAAACTTTTGGATGATGATTCTATTTTCTCTGATTTAATCTCTACATCTTTGCTGGCTTTGATTGATAAAAATGAAGCTTTAATTGAAAATATTAATGTTATGCATCATTCAAATTCTATGGAGAATATGGTTGGTTCCTCATGATAATCAAGTTGCAAAACGAAATTCTAATTTTCAAGTTAGGATGATTTAAATTCTCAAAATAGATTTGGTTTTGTCTAATAATTTGGATATTGAAGAGGAAGGGCTGGTGTTCACACTTTCCTTTTAAATAAATCTATTACGCTCCCTCTCTTGCCAATGCTCATTTTCCTTTAAGAATTTCTAATATCTTGGAAGAAGGAGAACTCACTTCTATATAGGAGACTTCTCCAAAATCTATGACTAATGTTGCTAAATCATTCTCAGATGATGATTATATGGGAAAAGAAAATTTCCAAACTTATCATGCTAATAAGAGAAAGAATGTTAAAAATTTCCCTCCCAAATTGTCAAAAAATACTAGATTTGTTGCGACCTACCTCTCCTCTCTTAATTAACCTTTTCTTAACCCCATTCTATTTCCTCATGTTTAATTTTCTTGTTTGGAATGTTAGAGGGATCGGTACTCTCTCTATTCATAACTAAATTAGATATCTTTGCAAAGTTTATATATTTCTTTACTTATTATTCTGGAGCCTCTTATTCATTCTAATAAAATTAACCATGTTGCTAGAATGATCGATTTCAATAATTTTTCTCTAATGTTAGGAATAAGATTTGATGTTTTTGGAATAATTTTGTTGATATTTCTATTCTTGATGATTTTCAATAGGTAATCAATGCCCAAATCTCTTAAGGTGATTATTGTGTTTTGGGCTCTTTTGGAATTTTGCTACATTTGTCAATAAACCTTGGTTTGTTGGTGGGGATTTCAACATTATTTTATTCTCTTCAGAATAAAGTGTTGTTTTCTCTTCCAATATTCATTCCATGGAAGAATTTTACAATATGATCCTTGATTGTAATTTGATTGATATTGGTTTTAGGGCTTCTAATTATACTTGGTAAAACTCTAGACTTTGGCAAAAGGTTAGATCAAATTCTTTTTAATACTCATTCGATTACTCAATGGCCTATTAATTATATAGATCATTTAAGTAGAACCTTGTTTGATCATGCTCCTCTTTTGGTTTCTATTAAAGATAATTATAATATATTAAAGAATTTCTCTCCTTTCATATTTTAGAACATGTGGATTCAGCATATTAATGTTGACATCACTTTTGGAGTGAGTTCTCAACCTCCTCTTCTTAGACCTAGAGATCTTCTAGACACTAAGACTTCCTTAGCCATAAGACACTTCTAGTGATTAAGTGAACACTTAACCTAAACCTAAAGACATAGAAGGGTTAATCATAGGATTAGACTTTGCCATATGAATTAAGGAGACTCGCCTACTCTATAGCCTAAATTTGACCTGTGTTCACCTTCTCAAACCAAACCTCAAATTCAATTCAAATATAAAAATCCAAATTCAAATCCTAATCAAATGATTGAAGCCCATTATCAAATTAAAAATTAAAATCCTTCATAGGACCCATGATTTATCTTATGGACTTAGCCTTAGCCAAATCCAAATCAATCCAAATTCAATTAATTTTCTCAAAGATCAATTCAACCCTTCAATCAATTTGTCAAATTCAAACTCAAACTTAACTTCAAATCATGATCCAAACCTAAATCCAAATCAAATTAAATCCAAATCCAAACCTTTAAGCCAATATCATGGACTTAGCCAAGTTTAACCTAAAACAAATCAGTCCTGCAATCATCATTCGAAGTTTTACATATAATCACAATCAAAACCATCAAGTAAATCATTCATATTAGAATTGAAAATCAAATGCAATTTTAGTCAAGTTTAAGCCTAAATTAAATCAAATCGTGATTTCAATGTTAAGTCACTAATATGTATAAAAAGAAAATGATAATAACAAACAACAAATTTTAATTTAACATACACAATCCATTTGAAATCTAAAATGAACTATAGAGAGAGAGAGAGAGATTAAACAATTGTAAACATCAAACAAAATTTATTCAAAATTAAATCAAAATAAAAACTATAAATAAATGTTATATATATATATAATATATCGACCATTAAATCAAAATAATTAATTTATCAAATTATGAATCCATATTATCAATAATTATTAATCATAATTAAAATTATCTTCTTTTATACATAACTTATAAATTTTCATTCAATTATTTAATAAAGTTAATAAAATTTGGTAAAACTTTTAAAATCATTTATTTAAAAAAAATCAAGTTTCACCAAATTATTTTAAAAAAAATGTGAAAAGACAAAACTATTAAATGACCTAATCCTTGCTAATTTATGTGATCATGACAACATATAAAAAATGCAAAGAAAAAAAAGAAATAAAAAGCGGGAACATGGGAGAAGTTGGGGCATGTAAGACAAAGTTGGCATATCTCTCTCTCTCCCTCTCTTTCTCTATCTCTCTCTCTCTCTCTCTCTCCCTCTCTCCTCTCTCTCTCTCTCTCTCTTAGCTAGCAAAAACAAAACACATTAGAAAAAAAAAAAAAATGAGGCCCTATCCTTTTTCACATCTCCCTTTAGGCAAGAGAAGCCAAAGCCTCTTATTCCTACTTCACTTGAGAGAGGATCTCCCATCCCAGTCGGTCCTAAAAAAATAAAAAATAAAAAATATCTCGAGCATCTCTCTCCTATTTGGGATAAGTGAAAGCAAAACTAAATAAAACCTAAAAATAAAATAAATAAAGAAAACCAAAACCTAAATAAAAATAATAATAAAATAAAAACCTAAACTAAAACCTAAACCTAAACCTAAACTTAAAAATAAAATTAAATAAAAAATAAAAACTAAATTAAAATAAAATAAATAAAACATAAAATAAACTATTAAAATAAAATAAACATAAAAATAAAAAACCTAAATGAAATAAAACCTAAATGTAAAATAAAAATAAAATAAACCTAAAATAAAATAAAATAAGACCTAAATAAAAACCTAAAGCTAAAAAAAAAACCTAAAAATAAAACTTAAAAATAAATCCTAAACCTTAAACTAAAAAATTTAAACCTAAAATAAAGAAAATAAAATAAACCTATACCTAAACTAGAATAAACTAAACTAAAATAAATAAAACCTAAAACAAACCTAAAATAAACCTAAAAATAAAAAACCTAAATAAAATAAAAACTATACATAAATAAAAACAAAATAAACCTAAAACAAAATAAACTAAAAATTAAATAAAATCATAAACTTAAAAAAAAACCTAAAAATAAAACCTATAAAATAAATAAAAAATAAAACATAAACACTAAAATAAAAAAACCTAAATCTAAAATAAAAATGAAATAAACAAAATAAAATAAATCTAAACCTAATCTGAAATAAACTAAACTAAAATAAATAAAACTTAAACCTAAACCTAAACCTAAAATAAACTAAAAATAAATTAAATCAAAACTAAAAAAATAAAACCTAAAAGTAACCCTAAAATGAAAACCTAAAACCTAAACATAAAAAAATAAAATAAAAACCTAAACCTAAAAAAAAAAATAAAAAATAAAACTCAAACCTTAAAAATAAAATAAAAATAAAACTCAACTAAAAATATAAACCTAAACTTAAAATAAACTGAGAATGAAAGACCTAAACTAAAATAAATAAAGCAAAAATAAATAAACTAAAACTAAATAAAAAATAAAAAATAAACAAAATAAAATACATATAAAATAAAGTAAAATATATAAAAATCTAAATAAACCTAAACTCTTGCTTAGTTTTAAAAAAAACCTAAACCCTAAGTAACCCTAGCCCTAAACCCTAAACCATAAACCACAAACCCAAAAACCCAAAACCCTAAAGCTAAACACTAAACCCTAAAACCTACCCTGATCCTAACCACCCTACCCACCTTAAACTAAACCCCAAACACTAATCTAAAACCTAAAAGCTAAAACCTAAATCTAAATAAAATAAAACTTAAAAATAATATTTATAAAATAACATAAACCTAAATTAAATGAAAAATTAAATAAATAAAAACTTAAACTAAAACCTAAACATAAACCTTAAAGTAAAAAAATAAACTAAAATAAAATAAATAAAAACCTAAACTAAACTTAAAAATAAAATAAAATTTAGAAAAAAAACATAAATAAATTAAAAAAAACATAAAATAAAAACCAAATAAACCAAAAATCAAATTAAATAAAAGCCTAGACCTAAAAAATAAACCTAGAAATAAAACCTAAAAATAAATAAAAAAATAAAAAATTAACCTAAAAACCCATAAACTTAAAATAAAATAAAATAAACCTAAACCTAAACTAAACTAAAAACTAAAATAAAATAAATAAACATAAAATAAAATCTAAACTAAATGGGTTAAAACTAAACCTAAATAAAATAAAATAAAGTAAATAAAAAAACATTGGTTTGCTTAATTTAGAAAAAAAAAACCTAAGCTGACCATAAACCCTATAAAATCTTAAACCCTAAACACTAAAACTAACCCTAAACATAAAAACTGGACCTAAACACTAAACACCTCACAACTCTAAGCGTTAAAGAAACCCACAAAACCCTGGCCTAAAACCCCAAACCACCCCTAAAACTCTACCCTAAACCTGAGCCCTTAAACCCTAAGCGCCTAAACCCTAAATTGTCCCAAACCCAAAACTAATGATGGGCCATAAATTACTAAACTAAAACCATGAGACTGAGCTTAGGCCCTGGAACCCTACCTATCACCCTGGCCCTGGATGACCTGGACCTCTACCATACCCTAAAGGCATACCCAGAGCCCAGGCAATGATCTGAAACTGATCCTGACTAAGGCCACACTGGGCCCTAAACTCCTCTCTGGATCCTAACTGATCCTGGGCCACTGACCTGGGCCCTGGGCCCTAAACCCTAACACTAAACTTGGATGCTGAGCCTAAACTTAATAGCTTTAAAGATAAAATAAATAAACTTAAACCTATTAAATAAATAAATAAGATAAAATAACCTAAACCTAATAAACTAAAATAAAACTAAAATAAATAAATAAAACCTAAACTAAACCTAATAAAATAAACTTGGGAATAAAAACTTAAATACAATAAAAACTAAATAAAAATCTAAACCTAAAAAATAAACCTAAAAATACAACCTAAAAATAGATTAAAAAAATAAAACCTAAACCCTAATCTAAAAAACCCTAAACCTAAAATAAAAATAAAATAAAATAAAACTAAACTTAAACTAAAATAAACTATACTGAAATAAATAAAACTTAAACTTAAACTTAAAATAATCTAAACCTAAACTTAAACCTAAAATAAAATAAAATAAAATAAACCTAAACGTAAACTAAAAAATAAAACCAAAAAATAAACCTAAAATAAATCCTAAAACTTAAACAAGAAAAAATAAAATAAAATCCTAAAATTAAGCCTACAAATAAAAAATAAAGCCTAAACCTAAAAAAATAAAATAAAAATAAAACTCAACTAAAATTAAACTAAACTAAACCTAAAAATAAATTGAAATAAAATCTAAATTAAAATAAAAAAACTAAACTAAATAAAATGAAAAAATAAACCTATATAAATATAAAAAATAAAGTAAATTAAAATAAATAAAAAATAAACTAAATATACTAAATAAACCTAAACCTACCGGTTTACTTGATTTTTTATTTTAAAAAAAAACCAAACCTAAATTCTAAACACTAAAACCATAAAGCTAAATAAACCTAGACCACAACAGAAAACCCTAAACACTAGACCCTAAAAGCATAAACCCTAAAATGCTAAAACCTAAATCTTAAACACTAAACCCTAAACCCTAAAGCCTAACCCTAAACCCTAAACCCTAAACTCCAAACCCTAAACCTAAACCTAAAGTAACTAAATAAATTAAAAAATAAACTTAAACCCTAAAACCTAATAAACCTAAGCCTAAACGTAAACCCTAAGAATGGGTAGAACCTTGACTAGGAACATCACCGTCAACCATGCTCAGTCTAGATTATTTCATTGATGGTGGGGGATTATTTCTTTGGTGGTGGGGATCTATATGTGCTGGCGGATATGGAGGTGGTGGTCAGAGCATTGGTGGTTATGGAGGTGAGTGGAGCGATAAAGGTTACAGTCATTATGGTGGAGGAGGGAGAGATTGGGGATATGATGGTGGAGCCCACTACTCGAAAGGCCAGGGTGGTTCTGATGGGAACTAGAGAAACTGAAGAATAGTCGATCCGATCTGCTGCTTATGGAACTATCTTTTAATAGTAGAAATAGTTATAGTTATCTAAGGCTTTTGATTTGCTCTATGCGTGCTCATTTTCTTGATCTATGTCGCACTATGAGTCACTATAGCACCTAAGAGGAGGGGATGAATAGGGTGATATTAAAAATTTAAAAGTTAAATCTTAAATTTTAAGTTTTAGTAGAAAATAATTTTTGATTTTATAATGGCAAGATACAATTCTTAATGCAGGAAAAATAAAAGTACAGTAAAGTAAAGAGAGACAATAGGCACATAGTTTTTACATGGTTTAGCCAAACCCCAAAATCAGCCTACATCCACACCAAACCACCCTTGATTAGAAAATCGCTAAATGTAAAATAGCTTATAAATAGTACTCTCCTATAACTGGGTGAGTACAACCCCTACAACAATTTATACTCTCCTACAAAGGGGCGAGTACAACCCCAATATAAATTTCACAGCACGAAATAAAAAATAACAAAAAAAAATTTTAATAAAATATATCTCTCACAAATATACCAAGCTATCCAATTCAAAAAGTGATCTCGCAACTTATAAATGATCACTTTACAAC
Organism: Cymbidium sinense; assembly: GCA_021442155.1. NCBI lineage: Eukaryota > Viridiplantae > Streptophyta > Magnoliopsida > Asparagales > Orchidaceae > Cymbidium > Cymbidium sinense. The sequence goes on along the minus strand of CM038214.1, from coordinate 352,055,195 downwards.
TTACTAATTTGGCAAGATAGAATGCTCACTTAATTTTGATAAAAAATATTAAATAAATATCTTAAAGTGATCTTACTAAGATGTTTTGTTATTACAATTTGTAGATTAAAATAAAATGATTTTAAAATAAATTCACAATAGACTATTGTACAATAAATTAAATTTCAGCAAGGAATAATTTTAAGTTTAAGAGAAACTATAACTAGTATGTATATAATAGTGTCAGAAAGATTAACTTTCTACTAAACTTCCTTTTTATTAATTATTAAACAATGAAAACAACAAGATTTACTAAATTTGAGCAAGATAAAAATTTTAATATAAAGGATATTAATTGAAATAAAATGATAAGTGACAAATAAAATAATTTAATTTTTTATAAATTTTTATTTTTATAAAGAAACTTGATTTATTATAGATTTAGTATATGCTCGAAAATTTCAGCAATAATTTATTATATTTTAACCAAAATGAAGCTTTGAATTAATGAAACTAATCACAAAATACTTAAATAAAATTAGTTTATGATAGATTTAAGTAAACTAGTAAACTTTTAATTAAAAAGAGAGATCTATCAGATATGAAAATAATTTCAGCATAATAAATTAATTTGAAATGCTTAAAATATACTTCTAAAATAGATCTAAGAATTAATGATCTTTCAAATAATACTAATGATGAAATATTTCAAGAAACCAAAAGAAATTTTTAGGAAGGTAAAAATTTCAACAAGTTGAAATAAATCCTACAAACTATCACAAGAGTTTTTCACAAAAAAATGATTGAAGAAACTTTGATATGAAAAACATAGACTTTGATCTCCAAAGACTAATCCACCAAAAAGTATAAATTGGAAAGAATAAATAGATGGTGAAAATAGTATGAACAAACACAAGTAATTTGAGAAAGCTTGCTTAGTTGAAGATGCTGAAGCTTCCAAACCAAGGATTTGATATTGCAATATTTAGAGAACACTTAGAAGGAAAATCTAGGAAATTTTCTCTTAGATTTGGTGGAGGGATTTTGAATTTGAACGAGGAATGCTTTCATGTAGAGAATGGGGGCTATTTATAAGCAAGAAGGTCATTTTGAATTATTTCAAAAAATATATTATTCTAACAACATTTTATCATATAATAATTTAATATTCAATAAAAAATAATTTATATTAAAAAATATTAAATTCAAATAGCCAAAATTTGGCTATTCACATTGGTAAGTCAAAAATAATCAAATATGGCTCTTAATATATTCAAAGTATAGAGCATGCATTCATTATTAAAATCAACAAATGTTTGAAAAGTCATAATAAATACAATTTTAATCAAACGTGGGTCATGTAACCTATCAAATTGAAGGAAAAAAAAAATCCAAGGAATCCATTGGAGATGAAATCAGATATAAATGCCTTGATTATAAATTGACTTTGGCTAAAATACATATTTCCACATATTTTTGTTAATTTTCAAATATGAAATTTAAATATTATGATATAATTTATATATAATCATACATATGTTAGTTATCATATAACCTTAAAATCAAATTAAAATATTTACTTATATTAAGTATATAAAATAATTACACTTGATAGTCATAATTTATTATCATTTATTATTTTGTCAATTCAAATGTTATGTATGAAACATATAATTCAATGTTAATTAGATAGAGATTTATATAAATTAACCTCATTATCATTATTTAAAAAAAAAATAAAAATAATATGTTAAGTTGTGAGCAAATTGATTCCGTTCAATGAACTCATATGAATTTCTAGGATAGTTATAAATCTATATAACTTAAAATATTGTATATGAAGCTTCACATTATCCATTTTGATCTATCTTTCATTCTTCTATTTTTGCAATTTTCTCAAACATATTATGAGATTTATTGGATATGTAATTAGCAATTAATATATCTGAAACACATAAAACATACATTAGAACTTCCAAGCATTCGTTTGTTATCATCAAAATTGATCGGATTGAACATGAGGCTCATTAAGACAATAGCCACTTGTGTCTTAGAAAACTTATTGTGTTACTTGGTTGAGGAAATCGAAAAGAAGAAATGTTAAATTTGAATTTGTACTATTAAAAGAAACCTTAAACACTAAATTGTAAACTAAAACCTGAACCCTAAACCTAAAACTTGAACCCGATAATTTGTTAGAGCCTTTTACTGTGCTAGCTTAACATTTATTGATCCTTTTGGATTGGACTTTTTGGTTTATGGTGGTTGGTGGTTGCCTTTGTCCCCCTTTTGTGTGGTTGTTTTGTCTTCCAATGATTTTCACCGGCTGTAGCTTATGTTTCCTTAAGTTGATGATTTCATTTCTGAGCTATTTAGTCATTTGTGGTTGCTCACCCTGGTTTGGCTTTGTGATTGGTTATTGTTGGGACTTTGGCTTGAGGGCTCCTATCTTGGTTTGGCTTTGTGATTGGTGTTCTTTGTTGGCTGGTTCTAATTTTCTTAGTTTGGATCTTGGATGGGTATTTAGTAAATCACAATTGTTGGTGTTCTGACTTTATTCTAGCCTCTCTCTGGGTTATTGTGATTAGTCTGTTGTGGTTTTTTTATGGTTTGGCTGCTAGCTAGTTGCTGCCCGGTTGCTCTATGTTTAATGGTGCTGGATCTGGAACTTTATGGGCTGCTGGCCTTGGATGTTTCTTTCATTAAGAATGCTAGCTATGATGGCTTTGATGTTACTCGCCTCTTTTCTCTAGTTGGTAGCATTACATATGATTTTAACCCTTTTATATGAAGTTTGGATGCTCATATGTATTGTTTGCCTTGAGATGATCTTAGCTGAGCCTAAGCCTTTTGTTTCTCAGCTCTCTCCTTTTATTCTCTTTATCTTTATCCTTTTTAGCTATGAATTTTGCCTTTGTAGTGTTTCACATATTTCTTTTACAAGTTGGAACATTATAGAGGAAATGGTGGTTGCTCAGTCAACCCAAGTGTTGTTGCAGTGGATCATACTTATCTTACTTTCTCAAAGGAATCATGAATTGTTGACTCATCCTTTACTATTTTAGGACTTATTTTAGTCTTGTCTTTTCTCTTATGCTTTTTAAGTGATGTATTTACTCTTTTGTTTTCTTTTCTTTTTCTAATATACTTGGATGGGGGTTTAGCTAGGTAGGTTTCTTGTAGCTCTGAGAGCACTAGAATTTTAGAACTTTACCTCTTTTAAGAAAATTGTATCTTTTCCTTTTATGGTAATAAAAATCTAACTTTCCCCCCAAAAAAACTCTAAGCCCTAAACTCTAAAACCCTAAAACCCTAAAACCCTAAACCCTAAACCCTAAACCCAAACCCTAAACCTTAAACCTTAAACCCTAAACCTTAAACTCTAAATCATAAAACCTTAAACCTTAAACCCTAAACTATCCCTAAACCCTAAATCCTAACCCTAAACCCTAAACCCTCAGTCCTAACCCTAAAGCTTAAACTTGAAACCCCAATCCCTCAACCTAAACCTAAAGAAACTAAATAAATTTAAAATAAACCTAAACCCCAAAATTTAATAAACCAAAACCTAAACAAAAACCTTAAAAATGGGTAGAACCCTGATGATAGGAACATCACCGTCAACCAGGCTCTGTCTAGGTATGGCGATGGAGGCGAAGGTGGAGGCGGTGATTATCATAGTGGTGGTGGGGAATCTAGAGGTGCTGGTGGATATGGAGGTGGTGGTTGGAGTAGTGGTGGTTATAGAAAAGGGAGGAGCGATGGAGGTCACATCCGTGGTGGTGGCGGAGGGAAAGATCAAAGATATGATGGTGGATCCCACTACTCGAGAGGCCGGGGTGGTTTTGATGGGAACTAAAGAAATTAAAAAATGACCTAACTGATCTGCTGCTTATGGAACTGTGCCTCTATAGTAGAGATGGTTCTAGTTATCTAGGGTTTTTGATTTGCTCTATGCGTGCTCATTTTTTATCTATGTCATCGCTTGTGACTTAGAGAACTTTGTGTGTTACTCGGTTGATGAAATCGAAAAGAAGAAATGTTGAATCTAAATTTGTTCTTTGTTAAAAAGAAAACCAAAAACCAAAAACCCTAAACTAAAACTTCAAGTAAACCATAAAATGTAAACCTACCATAAACCCTAAACCCTAAACCCTAAACCCTAAAGCCTAAACTTTAGTCCTTAAACCCTAAAACTTACAACCCTAAGCCCTAAACCCTAAACCCTAAACCCTAAACCCTAAACCCTAAACCATAAAAACCTAAAAACGTAAACCTAAAATAAATAAAACCAATAAAATAAAATAAATAAATAAACCTAAACCTAAATAAAATTAAAAAAATAAAATAAAATAAAAACTTAAACTAGAACCTAAACCTAAACCTAAAAATAGAATAAAATAAATTAATAATAATAAATTAAAATAAATTAAATAAAATCCTAAAGTAAACTAAAATATAAAATAAACCTAAGAATAAAAAACCAAAATAAAATAAAAACTAAATGTAAAATAAACTAAATTAAACAAAAAGAAAACCAAAACCTAAAAAAATAAACCTCAAAATAAAACCTAAACCTCTAAAAAACTAAAATAAAATAAAATAAATAAAACCTAAACTAAATAAAATAAAATAAACTAAAATAACCTGTATAAAGTAAAACCTAAAATAAACCTAAAATAAACCTAAAACTAAATCTAAAATAAATAAAACCTACATAAACCTAAAATAAAGAAAATAAAACTCAACTAAAAATAAACCAAATCCTAAACTAAACCTAAAATAAACTAAAATAAATAACCTAAACTAAAATAAATAAACTAAAATAAATAAACTAAACTAAATATAAATAAACCTAAATATATATATAAAAAAATAAACTAAATAAACCTAAACTTGCCGGGTTTGCTTTTTAAAACCATAAACCCTAAATCCTAAATCTTGACAGCCTAAAGCCAACTACCTGCACCTCCTGCACCTAAACCACAAACCCTAAACCCTCCTCCCTAAACCCTAAGCATAAACCCAAATCCTAAACCTAAACCATAAACCCTAAACTAAACCTAAAACTTAAACCTAAACCCAACCCTAACCTTTAAACAAATCCCAAACCCTAAACCTAAACCTAATGTAACTAGGTAAATTAAAATATAAACCTAACCCTAAAACCTAATAAACCTAAACTTGAACCGTAAGAATGGTATCACCTTCTGATTGAGGTCGGGATTGTTTCTGGTTGGTTCTGCTGAGCTTTGGTTGCCCTCTAGATTAGGTGGCTATCTCCTTTTATTGGTCTCCAATTATGTTGGTTTTAGGATGGCCTGGTGATTGGCAGGCTTTGGAGCTTGCTTGTTTACTATTTTCCCAAGTCTCTTTTTTTGCTATGAGGGTTTATTGGCTAGTGGTTGCTTGATGGTTGTGGTATTTTCCAGACTTTTTCTTTCTATTTTGGCTATCTAGCATCGTGATTATTGGTTGAACCTAGCCATTGGCTTTGTTCCTTCCTATGCTAACTTACTCTATCTTGAGCTGTTACGTGCCATCTAGTTTTCGTTCCCCTTTTTTGGTAGTTTTTTTGAAGTTTTTTTGTGGTGCTTGCCTATTGGTTGGATGACCCATTGGCTTGTCATTTCTTTCTGTTGTGGGATGAACCTGTATGTGGTTTTGGTTGTTCTTAGCTCTGTTGCTATTTATCTTGATTCTTGCTGCTATCATTGGCTAGGTTGTCTTGATGGCTGGCTGTAATTGTGCTGTTGGTTGGTCGATCTACAAAATTTTTGGTTCTTTACATTTGGTCTTTGTTTATTTTGGGTGGCTTTGATGGTGGCTATTTCTTGGTTGTTGTCCTGTTTGGTTGGTTGCTTTACTCTGGTTTGGCTAGATGTTTTTCCAGTTAGTTTCTTATTTAATCTTGATGATATATTAGAACTTAGCTAACTCTTGGTTGTTGGTTGTTTTGTTTAATTGAGGTAAGTTGGCTATGATGTCTGGGATGTTTCTCTTATTATTCTTTTGGCCGGTAGAACCATATGTGATTGTAGCCCTTCTTCTAATGTTTAGATGCTCACATATCCTGTTTCCCCTTGAGGTGAATGTGACTGAGCCTGAGCTGAGCCTTATCTAAGATTTTTTATGATTATGTTCCTTTTCTGTACTTAGCATGTCCTTATTTCTAGATGCTTATCTCTGTCTTAAGTTCTTTGCAGGTTTGTGCATCTCACAGAAGATTTTGGGATATAGATGGCTTTGGCCGCCTTTATTGGAATTTTGTGCTATTTCTTTCTTAGTTTCTGTCTTTTCATTCTTTTGCTTTAGTTTTCTTGTAATAGGTAGGGGAGTTACCTCTTTAGGCATATTATATCTCTTTGAGAAGTAGTTTAGAGATTTATCCCCTTTAAGGACCTTTTATGTCTTTCTTTTTGGCAATAAAATTCTCCCACTTTTGATTTTTCTTTTTAAAAAAAACCTAAGAATGGGCAGAACCTTGACCGTAGAAACATCACCCGACTGTCTAGATCTGGTGGAAATGAAGGTGGAGGCGGCGGTTATCGTAGTGGTTGTGGGGATCTGGTGGTGGTGGTCAGAGCAGTTATAGAGGTGGAAGGAGCGACGAAGGATACAACTATGGTGGTGGCGGAGGGAGAGATCGGGGATATGATGGTGGATCCCGCTACTTAAGAGTCTGTGGTGGTTTTGATGGGAACTGGAGAAATTGAAAAATGGCTGATTCGATCTGCTGCTTATGAAACTGTCTTTACAGTAGAGAAAGTTTAGTTATCTAGGGTTTTTGATTTGCTCTATGTGTGCTCATTTTTTATCTATGTCATCGCTTGTATCTAAGAAAACTCGGTGTGTTACTTGGTTGATGAATTAGAAAAGAAGAAATGTTGAATCTAAATTTGTTCTCAATTAAAAAAAAAATCAAAAACCCGAAACTAAAACATGAACCCTAAACCAAAAACTTAAACCTTAAACCCTAAACCCTAAACCCCAAACCCTAAACCCTAAATGCTAAACCCTAAACCGTAAATTATAAACCCTAAAAACCTAATGACCTAAACCTAAACAAAATAAAACCTAAAAATAAAATAAATAAAAAAACCTAAACCAAAATAAAATAAACTAAAAACATAAACTTAAACCTAAACTTAAACCTAAACCTTGACCTAAACCTAAACATAAAATAAAATTAAAAATAAAAACTAAACTAAAATAAAATAAATAAATGCTAAACTAAACAAAAATAAAAACCTAAATAAAATAAAACTAAACCTAAAATAAAATAAAATAAATTTAAAATAAAATAAAATAAAAATTAAATAAACTAAACCTAAAAAAAATAAAAAAATAAAACCTAAAATAAATTAAACTAAAACCTAAATCCTAAACTTAATAAAAAAACTAAACTTAAAATAAAAATAAAATAAAACTTAAAATAAATTAAAATAAAACTAAACTGAAAATAAACCTAAACCTACATAAACCTAAAATAAACTAAAATAAAACCTAAACTAAAATAAATAAAATAAACTAAACTAAATAAAATAAAATAAAGATAAATCTTAATAAAATAAAATAAAATAAACTAAAATAAATAAAATAAACTAAAAACTAAACTTACCATTTTGTTAAGAATAATAAAAAATAAACTGACCCTAAATGCTAGGCCCCTGACACTGGCCCTGACCCTGACCCTGTTTTCTAAACCCTAAACCTAAACCTTGCCTAATTAAACTAGATCCTGGGCCCTAGGCTTTGTTTTAAAACATAAACCCTAGGACCACCACCATAAACCCTGGAGCCATAAACCTAAACCTAGGCTAAACCTAAACCTGACCCTAGGCCTAAAATCTTAAACCCTAGGCCTAAACCATGAGCCATACAAAACCCTAAAACCTAAACCTAAATAAGATTTAAAAAAATAAAATAAAACATAAACTAAAACTAAACCTAAACCTAAAATAAAATAAAATAGAAATAAAACTTAGATGGGGTTACTCCTGGTGATTAGCTCTTTGGTAGTGGTTCTGAATTTATCCCATTTAAAAATAAATTTTTTTGTGGCAATAAAATTCCCCATATGGGTTTGAAAATAAAAATAAAAAAAACTAAAATAAAATAAATAAAACCTAAACTAAACAAAATAAAATATAATAAACCTAAAATAAAAACTTATGTAAAATAAAACTAAACCTAAAATAAGAATAAAATAAACCTATGGTAAAATAAAAGAAAACTAAATAAAACCAAACCTAGAAATAAACCTAAAATAAAACAAAAAAATAAATAAATAATAGCACCTAAACCCTAAACTAAAAAAAAAAAAAACTTAAACCTAAAATAAAAAATAAAATAAACAAAATAAAATAAACCTAAACCTAAACTAAAATAAGCTAAATGAAAATAAATAAAACCTAAACCTAAAATAAACTAAACCTAAACTAAAAAAATAAAATAAACTAAAAATAAACATAAGCTAAACTTAAATAAACCTAAAAACCTAAAAATAAAAAACCTAAACCTAGAAAATAACAAATAAAACCTAAACCAAAAATAAAATAAAAATAAAACTAAAACCTAAACTAAAGCTAAACCTAAAAGATGATAAAAAAACCTAAAACTAAAAAATGATGTATATATAAATAACCTAAACTAAATAAACATAAAATAATCTTAAATAAAATTAAAAAATAAACTTAGATAAATAAAGAAAATAGATAAAATTAAACATGATTTGCTTTTTAAATAAAGATCCTAAAACCTAGGCTCAGGCTTTAAGACCTGGGGCCCTGGGCACTGGATCCTGGGCCCTAAACATCCCTGTGCCCTAAGCCTTTGCTAGGCCACTGAGCCCTAAACTAAACCTGGGCCTAAACTGAGCCACAAAGACCATAAGTGAGCCACAGGCCAGCCAGGCTAACCTCAACTGGGCCCTGGGATCTTTAAACAGGCCCTAGGCCACTGTGCCTCACCCATGACCTGACCAGTGGACCTAAGACCCTGGGCCAGGCCATAGGCCCTGGAGTCATGACCCAAACCTGAGCTAAACCCTAACTGGCCCTACCATACCACTAACTTTACCCAGGCCACCCCTAAAAACCCACCCACCACCACTTTTCCCGCCCTCAACCCTAACCTTAAACCCTAAACCTTAAACCCAAAACCCTAAACCTAAATCTAAAATAAGTAAATAAATTATAAAAGAAACCTAAACCCTAAAACCTAATAAACCTAAACCTCAACCTAAACCCTAAGAATGGGCAGAACCTTGACGGTAGGAACATCAACTAGGCTTAGTCTAGATCTGGCAGTTGAGGTGAAGGCATAGGCGGCGGTTATCACAGTGGTGGTGGGGGATCTGGAGGTGTAGTGGATATGGAGGTGGTTGTCAGAGCAGTGGTGGTTATGGAGGCAGGAGGAGCGAGGGAGATTACATTCGTGGTGGTGGCGGAGGGAGAGATCGAGGATATGATGGTGGTAACCTAAACCCTAAACCCTAAACCCTAAAAAGCTAAAAACCAAAACAAAATAGAAACTAAAAATAAAATAAAGAAAAAACCTAGACAAAAATAAAATATATAAAATAAAATAAAAATCTAAACTAAAACCTATACCTAAACCTAAAAACAAAATAAATATAAAATAAAAACATAACTAAAATAAAATAAACAAAAACCTAAACTACAACAACAACAACAACAACAACAACAACAACAAGCCTTAATCCCACTTGGGTGGGGATTTTACATGAATCCTTGTCACCATTGTGTCCTATTATGTGTCAAATTCTCATTTAATTGAGAACTAAGATCATTTTATACATCTTAACCAAGTCTTTTTAGGTCTACCTCTACCTTTCTTAACATAAGGGAAAATCTAATGCATCTACTCTCCTAATGGGTCATGGAAGACTTTATGTGGCCAAACCATAAGGCGACTCTCCCTAATCTTATCTACCTGGAGCTACTCCAACTTTTCTGAACATACTCATTTTGCATTCTATCTCTAAGGGTAAAGCCACTCATCCACTGAGCATCCTCATCTCTAAACTTAGTCTTATGTTTCTCTTTTATTGGCCAACATTCCCATAAGTCATTGCGGTCTTACCATCATCTTATAAAATTTTCCATAGGTTTAAGTGGAACTTTTCTATCACATAATAGGCCATTATTCCTCCATGACCATCCAACTTGAATTCTACTAATATCTCCATCTATTTCACCATCATTTTGAACAATAGAGCCTAAATATCGAATATCACTCTTATTAATGACTTGATCACTAAAGTCACAACACTTACCACTAAATTTCTACAACTAAATTACACTCCATATATTGGTTTTAGATCTGCTTAAAACCTTTAGACCTTTGACTAAAGTTGACCTCCATAATTCAAGTTTACGTTGGACTCCCTCTCTAGTCTTATCAACAAGAAGAATGTCATCGACAAAAGCATACACCAAGGTACATCTTCTTGTAAATGCCTATAGTAAGAACATCCATAACTAAAGTAAAAGATAAGGGCTTAATGTTGATCCTTGATGTAATCCAAGCTAGGAAAATAGTTTGTCAATCCTCCTTGTGTTTGGACACAAGTATAGCTCTATACATATCTTTAATGACTTGAATATAACCAACTTCTTTTTTGTTCTAGAACTCTCCAAGAACATCTCTTGAGACTTTATCATAAGCTTTCTCTAAATCAATAAATATCATATGTAGATCCTTTTTTATTTTCTCTATGCTTCTCCATCAAACCTCTTAACAAATGTATAGCATCCATAGTAGATCTACGGCATGAAACCAAGCGATTGTGAGAAACTTACGTATCACATCGTAACCTATGCTCAATTACTCTCTCCCATAATTTTAATGTATGGCACATTAACTTAATTCCTCTATAATTTGCACTGTGCTTGTTATTCTTAAATATAGGAACCAACAAACTCTTTCTCCACTCATCGGCATCTTTTTAGTCTTTAAAATAACATTAAAAGATTTGTAAGCCAAGAAATTCCTTGATCTTCTAAACATTTCCACACTTCTATTGGAATATTATCGGTCCTCTTGCTTTTCCACATTTCATTTTCTTTTTCACTAACCAGTTACTAATACTGATAAAATGAAATTCTCTATTTTTTGTTTAGGGTATTAAGGTTACTAAAATCAATCGTACTTTCAGATCCTTCATTGAAAAGTTTATTAAAATACCTCATCCACCTATTTTCAATATCTTTTTCTAAGAAAAGCACTTTATTATTTTCATCCTTAATACTCCTCACTTAAACTAGATCTTTACTTCTCATATCTCTTTAGTTGGCTAATTTATACATACATCTTTCATCTTCTTTGGTATCCAATCCATTGTATAAATTACTGAAAGCTAAATTTTTTGTGCATCATATATTGCTTTTTTAGAATCTCTGAGGGCCACTTTATATCTTTCATAATTCTCTGAGTTTTTCCATCTAAACCAAGTTTTATAACAATGCTTCTTATTTCTTATCTTTTCTTGCACCTCGACTCCACCACCAACTATTCTTATTAAAAGCTTTTCCTTTTGATTCAAGCACATCTTTAGCAACTTGTTTAATAGCACTTGATACTTTTCCCACATAGCGTTAGCTTCCTTATGAACATCCCAAACTTTAATTTCTTGTAGCTTGCTCTTAAAAATATTTTTATTTGTGTTCTTTAAGTGTCCCCATCTAATCCTAGGACAATAATTAAGTTTATTTTTTCTCTTACAACCTTTCATCTTAAAATCTAAAACTAATAGTCGATGTTGGGTACTTAAAATTTCACTTGGAATGACCTTACAATCTTTACAATCTAAGCGATCTATTTTTCTTATCAAAAATAATCAATCGTGTTTTACTAGATCCATTTTTATAAGTAATAATATGTTCATCTCTTTTCTTAAATAAAGTATTAGCAACTACAAAATCATAAGCTAAGGCAAAATCTAATATAGTCTACCTTCTTCATTAGTCACTCCAAAACCATAACCACCATGAATACTTTTAAAATCTTCTACCACTCTACCAACATGTCCATTTAAATCTCCCCAATAAATACTTTTCTTCAAGAGGTATCTTTTGTATTAATCCCTCTAATTCATTCCAAAATTTTTCTTTTGCGCTTACCTCCAAACTTGAGGAGCATAGACACTTATAACATTGATAATCTTAGTATCAACAATAATCTTTAAAGCTATAATTCTATCTCCACATCTATTAATACTTATAACATTATCCTTTAAACTTTTATCTATAATCACACCTACACCATTTCTAGTTCGACTTTTACGAATACCAAAGTTTAAAACCTAAACTATCAATCTCCTTAGCCTTCTCCCAACCCATTTAGTTTCTTGAACACATAAAATATTTATCTTTCTATGAACCATATCTATTAATTCCATTAATTTACCATAAGAGATAACCTATTTTATAACTTCTTTGCAGGAAGACATAATGTGGCTCTGTATATTTTCATTGTATTCAAGCCATCTGCATTAAGCCGGGGCTTTCGTCAACACAATGATTTAAAGGATTCATGTCATGATTATTTCGACAAATTTTCTGGCCATTACTACTAGCAACCCTCCACTTTTTGCATCCGGACTTGGGACCGGCAATGGTAGTGTTAAACAAAAACCTAAACTAAACAAAAAAAAATAAAAAACCTAAATAAAATAAAAACTATACATAAAATAAACCTAAAATAAAATAAAATAAAATAAAAACTAAATAAATAGCTAAACCTAAAAAATAAACCTTAAAATAAAACTTAAAAATTAATAAAAAATAAAACCTAAAATTTAAACTAAAAAAGAACATAAACCTAAAATAAAAATAAAATAAACTTAAACCTAAACTAAATTAAACTAAACTAAAACAAATAAAACCTAAACCTAAAATAAACTAAACCTAAACCTAAACTAAATATAATAAAATAAACGAAAAATAAACCTAAACTTAAAGTAAAAAAATAAAAACTAAAAATAAACCTAAAATATAAATTAAAAATCTCAACTTAAGAAAATAAAATAAAAACTAAACATAAACTTAAAAAAAATAAATCATAAACCAAAAAAATAAAATAAAAATAAAAATAAATTATAAAATAAACCTAAACCTAAACCTAAACTAAAAAAATAAACTAAATAAAAAATATAAACATAAAAACATAGACATAAAATAAATAAAGTAAACTAGATAAAAATAAAATTGAACCTAAATATAAATAAAAAATAATGTAATCTAAAATAAACAAAAATAAACTAATAAACCAAAGAAACTAACTGCATATTTACTTGATTTAAAAAAATGGAAAAAAATAAAAATAATAAACAAAATAAAACCCTAAACCCTAAATTCTAGGCCCAAGACCCTAAAACTCAGACCCTAAAGGCCCAGCCACTGGCGTTAACCATAAATCCACAAATCTAAAACTGGCCTGGCAGTAAACCCCAGTCCTAAAATCCTAAACCCTAAACTGACCCTAACCCTGAGCTGGACCTAGCCTAACCACAAAACCCTAAAACCTAGGCCCTAGCTTAAACCCTAAAACCACAAAACCCTAATGGCTAAACCTTAAATACAAACCGCCCAAACCACCTAACCTAAACTCTAAAACCCTAGCCCACAAATAAAACCAAAACCCCAAACCTAAAGCCTAAGCCCTAACACTCAAACAAACCTAAACCCTAAACTAAACCAAAAAAACTAAATAACTATAAAATAAATCTAAACCCTAAAACCTAATAAACATAAACCTAAATCTATACCTAAATAATGGGAAGAACAGCGTCTGGGCGTCATCAGCATCTCAATCAGATGGGGTGGAGGCAAAGAAGGTGGGTTTTCATAGTGGTGGTGGGAGATTTGGAGGTGCTAGTGGATTTGAAGGTGGTGGTAGGAGCAGTGGTTGTTATGGAGGTAAGAGGAGAGATAGAGGTTACAACCATCCTGGTCACAAAGGGATAGATCAAAAATATGACGGTGGATCCCGCTATTCGAGAGGTGGTGGTGGTTTTGATGGGAATAGGAGAAACTGGAGATCGGTCGATCCAATCTGTTGCTTATGGGAATGTGTCTTTACAGTAGAGATAGTACAAGTTATCTATGGGTTTTTGATTTGCTCTATGCATGCTCATTTTTGATCTATATCATTGCTTGTGCCTTAGAAAACTTGTGCGCTACTCAGTTGGTTAAATCAAAAAGAAGAAATGTTGAATATGAATTTTTTTCACTAGTAAAAAAATAACCATAAACCTAAACTAAAACCTAAACCTAAAAAAATCTAAACCCTAAACCCTAAACTGAAAACCATAAACCCCAAACACTAAACCCTAACGTAAACCCAAACCACAAAACTAAAATCATAAACTATAAACCACAAACCTAAATAACCACTACCCTAAAAACTACTTAACCCCTCTCTTAAAACCCTAAACCCTAAAACCACAAAACCCTAAACTCTAAATTCTAAACCTAACACTAAACCTAAAGCAACCATGTTCCTAAACCATAAACCCTAAACACCATACCCAAAAGACCTGCCCCCCAAACTGAGCCACTGAGCCCAGGCCTGAGCTGAGCCTAGGCTGGCCCTAGGCCCTGACCCAGGCTAAACCTAGGCTGAGCCCTAGGCCACTAAACCCTGGCTAAAACCCTAGGCTAAAGCCCTGAGCTAAAACCTAACTGAGCTAAAGCCAAATAGGCCCCAGGCCTAAAAAACCTAAAGAAACTAAAAGATAAAATAAAACCTAAGGTTAAACTTAAAATAAAGATAAAACATACTAAAAAAAATAAATAAAATAAAACTACTAAAACTAAACCCAAACTAAACCTAAACCTTAAAATAAATAAAAAAATAAAAATTTGAAATAAATAAATCTAAACTAAATTAGATAAAATAAAATGAACCTAAAATAAAATAAAAATAAAATAAACCAAAATAAAACTGAATGGTGCCTACTGGATTGATTGAAATCAAAATGAAAAATGTTGAATCTTTGTTCTCTTTAAAACCACCTAACACCAAGAATAAACACTAGGCCTTAAACCCTAAAATTCTAAAACCTAAAACCCTACTTGAGCCTTGTGCCTAAACCCTCATCCAACTAAGCGTGGGCCCTCTACTGGCATAACCATGGGCCCTACCCTAACAGGCTCTAAACACTAGATGTTACGTAACCCAGGCCCATTAAAGGCTAAAGGCCCTGGGCCAGAGGCTGACCCCAGGGCTCTAGGCTGCCGGACACTAACCTGGGCCCTGGGCCCTGGGTGGTGAGCCCTGAGACCCTGATCCTACCCTGCACTTTGGGCCTACCTTGGGCCCTGAGCACTGGGCCCAGGCCCCAACCTGGTTGTGAACTGGGCTGGCCACCCTGGGCCACAAATACCCAGGCTTGATCTGGCCTAAAGGCCTGGGCCATGGGCTGTGGGCTTTGGACCCTATCGGCGCTGGGCCGGCCCTGGGCTAGTAAGATCTAAGAATGACGGCGGATGGGCTGAAGTAGTCTGGGCCTGACCCTGAGGCTAGCCATGAGCCCTAGTCCTGGGCTTTGGCTGACCTCAGCACTAGGCCTGATCCCTGGGCCCTGATTACAGTGAGGCCCTGGGCTAGCTAAACTAGGCCCAACTCTAATGCCCAGGGCAGCCAGGCTGCTAATACTGAGCCTGGGCCACAGGCCATGAACTGAGGCCTGGGCCCTGGGCCCTGGGCCCTGGATTCTGGGCCCTTTGCAGGCCATGGGCCCTGGGCCCACTGATGGTGACCTACCAGGGCTCTCTGAGAGCTTGGGCTGGCCCAGGCCACTGGGCCTATCAGCCAGGCACTAGACCCTGAAGCTGGCTGGGCCACAGGCCCCAGGCAGGTGGGCCCTAGGCCCTGGAGTCCTGGTTCTCCTATCTTGGGCCCTGGGCCACACTGTCAGTGAGCCCTATAACTGCCCACTGACTGGATGCTACTTGGGCCACCCTTAGGCTTAAAAAACCTAACCACAAACTAAAACCTTACCTAAAACACCCTAATACCACCCCAAACCTTAAACCCTAAATCATAAACCCTTCCACAAACCCTAAACCTTAAACTTAAACTTAAAGTAATAAAAACAATAAAGCTAAACCATATAAAATAAACTTAAACCTAAATCTAAACCTAAGATTGGGAGACCGGCATGAACATCACCATCAACCAGATCAATCTAGATCTGGCCGTGGAGGCTAAGGTAGAGGCAATGGTTATCATAGTGGGGGTGGGAATCTAGAGGTTATGGTGGATATGGAGGTGGCGATTATGGAGGCAGGATGAGCAATGGAGGTTATAGCCATGGTGGTGGTGGATATATGTCAGGGGATATGATGATCTACTACTAGATAGGGTTAGTTAGATGGGAACTAGAGAATCTGAAGAACGGACGATACGATCCACTACTTATGAAACTGTGTCTTTATAGTGGGGAGTATTCTAATTATCTAGGGTTTCTCATTTGCTCTATGCTTGCTCATTTTTTATCTATATCGTCGCTTGTCTTTAACAAAACTTAGTGTGATACTTGCTTGATGAAATCAAAAAGAAGAAATGCTGAATATGAATTTGATCTCTGTTAAAAAAAACCATAAACCATAAACCATAAATAAAAACATAAACCTTAAACCTAAAACCTAAACCCTAAATCATAAACCCCCTAAACCTAAAAAAACTTAAAAAACCCACAAACCCATGCTTAAAAAAAAACAAACCCTAAAAACCCCTAAACTCCTAAAAAAAACCTAAAAAACCTAAACCTAAACAAAATAAAACCTAAAAATAAAATAAACCCTAAACCTAATAAATAAAATAAAATAAAGTAAAATAAAATGATAACCTTAACTAAAACCTAAACCTAAACCTAAAAATAAAATAACACAAACTAATAAAATAAAATTAAGATAAAATAAATAAAAAACTTAAACTAAAATAAAAATAAAATAAAGAATAAAAAAAAACCTAAATAAAATAAAACCAAACATAAAATAAGATAAAGCATAAAATAAAATAAAATATAAACTAAATAAAACCTAAACTTACAAATAAATGTTAATCTAAAACCAAAAATAAATTAAAATACTACTAAACCCTAAATTAAAAAGACTTAAACCTAAAATAAAAATAAAATAAACCTAAAATAACTAAAAAAATATAAAACATAAACCTAAACCTAAAATTAACTAAACCTAAACCTAAACCTAAACTAAATAAAATAAATTAAACTAAAAAGAAATTAAACCTAAATTTAAACCTAAACTAAAAAATAAAACCTAAAATAAACCTAAAATAAAAAACAAAAACCTAAACCAAAAAAATAAAATAAAAGTACAAACTCTAAACCTAAATCCTAGACACAACCCAAAACCAAAACCCTAAACTCAAACCCTAAACCATAAACCATAAACCTCAACCTAAAACCTAAAGAAAAAGCCCAAACTTAAATTAAATAAAATCTAAAATAAAATAAACCCTAAACCCTAAACCTAAATAAAATATAAAAATAAATAAAATAAAAACCTAAACTTAAACTTAAACTTAAGCCTCAAAATAAAATAAGATAAACTAATAAAAATAAAATAAAATAAAATAATTAAAACATAAACTATGCTAAAAAATAAAATAAACCTAAGAATAAAAAACTAAAATAAAATAAAACTAAACGTATAATAAAAATAAAAGAAACCTAAAATAAAATAAAATAATAACTAAATATAAAACTAAACATAAAAAATAAACCTTAAAATAAAACCTAAACGGAAATAAAAAATAAAACCTAAACCCTAAACTAAAAAAAAGCATAAACCTAAAATAAAAATAAAATAAATGAAACCTAAACTAAATTAAACTAAACTAAAATAAATAAAACCTGAATCTAAAATAAACTAAACCTAAACCTAAGCTAAACTAAATATAAAATAAACTAAAATAAAATGAAACCTAAAGAAAAATAAAACTAATAAATAAAAATAAAATAAAAAAAAACCTCAAAATTAAAAACAAAATAAAACCTAAACCTAAACCTAAAATAAAATAAATGTTAAACCTAAAACAAAATAAAAATATAACTAAACTATGAAATAAACTAAACCTAAACCTAAATAAATAAAAATCTAAACTAAAATAAAAATGCTAAAATAAATAACTAAACTAAATAAAATAAAATTTAACCTAAATATAAATGAAAATGAATAAACTAAAATAAATAAAGAGATAAACTTAATAAACTAAAGAAACCTAAACCTACTTGGTTTGTAATTTAAAAATATAAATAAATAAATAAAATCCTAAACCCCTACCTAAACCCAAATCCTAAACCCTAACATACCTAAACCACTAAACTCTAAACCACTAAACCCAATCCCAAATCTAAATGCTAAATAACCCTAAACCCTAAAAAAATAATAAAGCCTAAATTACACTAAACCCTAAACCTCCCTAAACCACAGCCACCCTAACACTAAACCCACACACCCTAAATCCACACTAACCACTAACCACTAAACCTAAACTCCTACAACAATCCAAACCTAAAGAAACTAAATAAATATAAAAAATAAACCTAAACCTTAAAACCTAATAAACTTAAAGTTAAACCCCAATAATGGGAAGAACCTTGACGGTAGGAACATCAGCATCAACTACGCTCAATCTAGATCTGGCGATGGAGGTGAAGGCGGAGGCAGCGATTTTCGTAGTGGTGGTGGGGGATCTGGAGGTGCTAGTGGATATGGAGGTGGTGGTAGGAGCAATGCTGGTTATGGAGGCAGGAGAAGCGACAGAGGTTACATCCATGCTGGTCACTGGCAGATTGATTGGGGATATGATAGAAGATCTCACTTTTAGAGAGGTTGTGGTGGTTCTGATGGGAACTGGAGAAACTGATAATCGACTGATCCGATCTGCTGTTTATGGTACTATGTCTTTATAATAGAGATAACTCTAGTTATCTATGGCTTTTTGATTTGCTCTATGCATGCCCTTTTTTATCTATATCATCTCTTTTGTCTAAGAAATCGCCTACTTGGTTAAATCAAGAAGAAATGTTGAATATGAATTTGTTCTCATTAAAAAATAAACCTAAACCTAACCTAAACCTAAACTCCTAAACCCTAAACTCTAAACCAAAAACCATCTAAACCCACTCCACTAAACCCTAACCACAACCCCATAACCTTAAACCCAACCACCCTAAACCCTAAACCATAACCAGACTAAAAACCCTAAACCACCAAGCCATTCTAAACCATAAACCTAAATCCTCCCACCTGACCCTAAAGTTACCACCCAGCCCTACTCCCCAACCTAAACCCTACCCTAAACTGAGCCTACTAAATAACTGGGCCTGAGCCCTAAACCTCCTAAGGTTCTTGACCCAGGCCCTAAGCCTGGGCTAGCCTAAACTACCAAAAATAGACCTAAAGACTAAAATAAATAATAAATAAACCTAAATAAATAAAGCTAAAATAAAAATTAATAAACTAAAATTAAACTAAACCTAAAAGATAAAATAACTCTAAAATAAATAAACCTAAAATAAATAAACTAAACTAGATAAAATAAAATGAACCTAAATAAAAATAGATCGATAAATTAAAATTAAAAAATAAACTATATAAATAAAATATATCTAAACCTTTTGCTTAATTTAAAAAAAAAAAAATTAATAAAAAACTCTAAACCCTAAATCCTAAACCTAAACCTTAAAATCCTAAATCCTAAATCCAAACCTAAACCATATACCGACCATAAACCACCCAAAACCATCCCTAAACCCACCCTAACCTAAACAATCCTAAACCTAAACTCTAAACCCTAAACCCAAACCTTAAAACCCTAAACCCTAAACCAACCTTAAAACCTAAATTAACTCTAAAATGTAAGATATCCCTAAACCTGAACCCTAAACCCTAAAAAGCCTAAACCCTAAAGCCCAAACACTAAACCCCAAACCCTAAAGCCTAAACCCTAAACCCTATCCTTAAACCTTAAACCCTAACGTTACTGGAGGTGCTGCTGGATATGGAGGTGGTGGTTATGGAGGTGGGAGGAGTGACGGAGGTTACAACCATGGTGATGGTGGAGGGATAGATCTAGGATATGATGGCAGATCCTTCTACTCGAATGGCAAGGGTGGTTCTGATGGGAACTAGAGAAACTAAAGAATGGTAGATCTGATCTGCTGCTTAAGGAACTGTGTCTTTATAGTAGAGATGGTTTTAGTTATCTAGGGTTTTCGGTTTGCTCTTTATGTGCTAATTTTTTTTATCTATGTCATCGCTTTTATCTTAGAAAGCTTGTTCTACTACTTGGTTGATGAATTAAAAAAGGAAGAAATGTTGAATATGAATTTGTTCACTATTAAAAAAAACCTTAAGCCTAAACTCTAAATCCCAAATTGCTCCTAAACCAAACCATAAAAACTTAAAACCATCACAAACCCTAATCCTAAACTCAAACTAACTAAACTCCCACCAAATAACTAAATCCCTAAATCTAAACCCATAAAATCTAAACCTAAACCCACTTAACCCTAAACTCTAAACTACCCTAAACCCTAAAATACCCTTACCACCCTAAACCTACCCTCCCTACCCCACCCAAACCCTGGGCCTGGGCTATATAAACTACTCCAGGCCCCACTCTGAGTCACACCCTAAATCTTACCTGGGCCCCAGGCCACTGCTCTGACCTAAACCATACCCTGGGCCTCACTGACCCAGGCCAATCAGACACTGTGAATCCCTGGGCCCTGGAGTCACAAAGGTTAGTCTTGCCAAGTAATCTGGGCCCTAAAAGGCCCTGACACTCTAGGCCCTGGGCCATGGGCCCACTGACCTAAAGGCCACAGGCCTGAGTGTTGATCCCAGATCGTTAATGGCTAAACTGGGCTTAAGACTAAATGGGCGTTAGCCACTAAACCAAACTGGGCCAGCCAGGCCCCAGGCCCTGACCCTGGGCATCCCTGGGCCCTGGGCCTGGGCCCTCACCTGCCTACCCTGGTGAAACATGGGCTCACCCTAGGCTTTACCCAGGCCCTAAATAATCCAACCCTCTAACCCAAACTGACTCTACACTCTATCTTTCTCCACAATCTGGTTACTGAGCCCAAACCTTACCTAAATCTTAAAACCAACCCTAAACTTTACACTAAGCCTAATCATAAACTAAACCCTAAAAACCTAAAACCCAAAAAACTAAACCTAAACCCTAAGCCACATCCCTAAACCCAAACCTAAACCTTAAACTTTAACCTAAAGTAACAAAAAATAAATCTAAATCCTAAAGTAAATAAACTAAACTTAAAAAGAATGGGGAAGAACCTTGAGGAACATCACCAAACTTAGTCTAGATCTGACTGTGGAAGATAAGGCAGAGGTGACGATTATCACAGTGGTGGTGGGGGATTTGGAGGTTCTGTTGGATATAGAGGTGGCAGTTATGGAGGTAGGATGAGCAATGGAGGTTATAGCCGTGGTGGCCCCGGAGGGTATATGATGGTGGATCCCGCTACTTGAGAGGCGGGGGTAGTTCTGATGGGAACTGGATAATCTAAAGAACGGACGATCCGATCTACTACTTATGGAACTGTCTTTGCAATGAGGATGGTTCTAGTTATCTAGGCTATTTCATTTACTCTATGCATGCTCATTTTTTATCTTTGTCGTCGCTTGTGTCTTACAAATCTTGGTGTGCTACTTGGTTGATGAAATCTAAAAGAGGAAATGTTTAATCTGATTTTGTTCCCTATTAAAAAAATGCCATAAACTAAACCCTAAACCCTAAACTAAAACATAATCCCTAAACCTAAAACCTAAACCCTAAACCCTAAACACTATACTTAAAAAAAATAAAGAAATCCAAAACCCTAAACCCTAAACCCTAAATCCTAAAACCTAAAACCTAAAACCCTAAACCCTAAACCCCCACTATACTACACTCCTAAACCAACAAAACACTAAAACCCTAAACCTAAAACCCTAATCCACTAAACCTAAACTAAAATAAAACCTAAAAGAAAATAT
Organism: Cymbidium sinense; assembly: GCA_021442155.1. Classification (NCBI taxonomy): domain Eukaryota; kingdom Viridiplantae; phylum Streptophyta; class Magnoliopsida; order Asparagales; family Orchidaceae; genus Cymbidium; species Cymbidium sinense. The sequence goes on along the minus strand of CM038214.1, from coordinate 352,033,152 downwards.
GCCCAAACACTAAACTTAAATAAAATAAAAATAAAATAAAATGAAACTTTAACTAAAACCTAAAAACCTAAAATTAAATAAAATAAACTAATAAAAATAAAAAAAATAAAATGATGAAAACTTAAACTAAACTAAAATGAAATGAACCTAAGAATAAAAAAACCTAAAAAAAATAAAACTAAATGCAAAATGAAAATAAAATAAACCTAAAGTAAAATAAAATAAAAACTAAATAAAAACCTAAAACTAAATTCTAAATGTTAATCTAAAACCTAAATATAAATAAAATATAAAACCTAAAACCAAATTTTCAAAAAAAAGCACTTAAACTTATAATTAAAATAAATAAACCTAAACCTAAACTAAAATAAATGTAACCTAAACCTAAAATAAACTAAACCTAAACCTAAACCTAAACAAAAAAACTAAATAAAATAAATTAAACTAAAATAAACTAAACTAAACCTAACTGTCTAAACATAAAAACTAAAATAAACCTAAAATAAAAACTTAAAACCTAAACCTAAAAAAATAAAATAAAATTGATTCTTAAATCTAAAATAAAAATAAAACATAAACTTAAAATAAAAAAATAAAATAAAACTAAACTAAAATAAATAAACCTAATATAAAACAAACTAAACTAAATAAAAAATGAAAAACCAATAAACTTAAAATAAAATAAACTAAAATAATTAAAAAAAATAAACCTAAACCTCTGTGGCTTTTGCTTAATTTAAGAAAATTAAATTACCCTGAGCCCTAAACCCTACCATACCCTACTGACTCTAAACTCAAGGCCACAGGCCTGAGCCAGGCCTAAACCTGCTGACCCTAGGCCTACCCTAAACCCACCCACCTTACCACCCACCCTACCACATGGCCCCAAACACTGAATCCCCACTAAACTGAGCTAAACCTACCTTAACTAAATCCACATCCCTACAAACCTTAAAACACTAGGCCAAAACCCTAACCACCACCACTTGTAAACCTAAACCTAAACCCACCTAACCCTAACCTAAACTTTAAACCTAACAATAAATAAATAAAAAATAAACCTTAACTCTAAAGCTAATAAACTTAAACCTAAATATAAACTCAAAGAATGGGCAAAACCTTGACGGTAGGAACATCACCATCAACCTGACTCAGGTTAAATCTAGTCATGGTGGAGAAAGCGAGGGTGGTTATCCGTGGTGGAGGATCTTGATATGGAGGTTTATGGAGGAAGGATGGGCGACAGAGGTTACAACCAAGGTGGTGGCAGAGGAAGAGATCAAGGATATGATGGCGGATCCCACTACTTGAGTGGTTGATGGCAACTAGAGCTATAGAGTCGATCCGATCTGCGCTTATGGAACTATGTCTTTATAGTAGAGATGGTTCTATTTTCTAGGGTTTTAATTTGCTCTATGTGCATTTTTTATCTGTGTCTTTGCTTGCATCTTAGAATACTTGGTGTTCTACTTGATTGACAAAATCAAAAAGGAAAAATTTTGAATCTGAATTTGTTCCCTATTAAAAAAACCATTAACCCTAAACCCTAAACCTTAAACCCTAAACTAAAACATAAACCCAAAGCCTAACCTAAACCTACCCTAAACCTAAACCCTAAACTTTAAATGTAAGCCCTAAAAACCAAATCCTAAACCCAAAACCTAAATAAAATAAAAAATAAAAAAAATAAAACCTAAACTTAATACCTAAACCTAAAAAATAAAATAAATTAATAAAATAAATTAAAATAAAATAAATAAAACTACACTAAAAAAAAAAATAAACTTAAGAACAAAAACTTAAATAAAATAAAAATAAAATAAATTAAAAAGAATCCTAAATTATAATAAAATAAAATTAACTAAAATTAAACATAAAATAAACCTTAAAATAAAAAGAAATAAAAAAATAAAAAAATAAACTAAACAAAAAAAAAATCTAGACCTAAATAAAATAAAATAAACCTAAACCTAAATGAAAATAAACAAACTAAAATAAATAAAACCTAAATAAACCTAAAATAAACTAAACTAAACTCATAAATAAATTAAAATTAAACTAAACCTAAACTAAACCTAAACTAAAAATAAAACCTAAAATAAATAAAAATAAAATAAAACTAAAATCTAAACTAAAAAATTAAAACCTAAATCTAAAATAAAATAAAATAAAACTAAACTAAAATAAATAAACCTAAAATAAATTGCTAAACTAAGTAAAAATAAAATAAACCTAAATAAAATATAAAATAATCTAAAATAAATTAAAATAAACTAAATAAACCTAAACATCTACACAATTTAATGATCAGTATAAAACCATAAACCTAAACCTACCCTGGGCCCACCTCAACCCTACCTACCCTAAAGACCATGACCAAAACCCAGGCCCAAAGGCCCTGAGCCATACCTCTTACCTACAGTCACTGCTAGGCATTAGGCCCTGAGCCCTAGGCCCCAACTAGGCCCTGGGTTATGCCCACAAGACCACAGGCCTGAGCCTGATCCTGAGCCACTGAATAAAGCCCTGAGCCCTAAACCCACCCAGACCTACCACCTGCCCTGGGCCAAACTCTAAACCACAACCCTGAGCCACCTAAACCCCAGGCCACTGAGCCACAATCCTGACCACAAACTGACCTCTAATTCCTAAACACTAAATTTTTAAACCCCTAACTAACTCTAAACCTAAATCATAAACCTAAACCCACCTTAACGTGACCATAAACCCAACTCTAAATTTAAACCCAAAACTCTAAACTATAAAACAACTTAAACCCTAAACCCTAATCCCTAAATCACAAACCCTAAACCCTTAACATAAAAAGTAACTAAAACAAACCCAGATAATAAACCTAAACAAACTAAACCCTGAATGGTGAACCTTGATGGTAAGAACATCACCGTCAACCAGGCTCAATCTAGATCTAGCGTTGGAGGTGAAGGCAGAGGTGACAGTTATCGCAATAGTGGTTAGGGATCTAGCGGTGTTGGTGGATACAGAGGTGCTGATTATGGAGGCCGAAGAAGTAGTGGAGGTTACAACCATGGTGGTGGCAAAGGGAGAGATCAGTGATATGATGGTGGATCCCTCTGCTCATGAGGCGGAGGTGGTTCTGATGGAAACTAGAAAAACTAAAGAATGGCCAATCTGAGATGCTGCTTATGGAACTATGTCTTTCTAATAAAGATAATTCTAGTTATCTAGAGGTTCTCATTTGCTCTATGTGTCCTCATTTTTTATTTATGTCATCGCTTATGTCTTAGATAACTTGGTGTGCTACTTGGTTGATGAAATCAAAAAGATGAAATGTTGAATCTGAATTTATTCTGTTAAAAAAAATAATCCTAAACCCAAAATCTAAAACTAAAATATAAACCATTAACCTAAACCAAAACCTAAACCTAAACCTAAACTAAAACATAAACCCTAAACCAAAACTAAACCCAAACCCAAAACTAAACCATAAACCCCCTAAATCGTAAAACAAAAAAAAACCCTCCCAAATCAACCTACAAACCTAAACCCTAAACTAAAATCTAAAAAACCTATGAAGCTAAAATAAACCTAAAATAAAATAATTAAAAAAACCTAAAACTAAATAAAATAAAAAAATAAAATAAATTAAAGGAAACTAAGCTAAACCAAATAAACTTAAATAATAAATAATAAAAATAAAATTACTAAACTAAAATAAATAAATAAACCAAACCAACTAAAAATAAACTTAAAATAAAACCAAAATAAATAAAACTAAACATAAATTAAAAAAAAAGAAAATCTAAAAAAAAATAAAATAAAACTAAGATAAAAAACCTAAACCAACCTAAACTTAAAAAAATAAACTAAAATTTAAACTTAAACAAAATAAAGACACTAAAATAAATTACTAAACTAAATAAAATAAAATAGCCTAAAAAAATAAATTAAACTAAAATAAATAAATAAAAATCTCTGTTTGCTTAATTTAAAGATAGAAAGAAGATAAAAACTTTAAACCCTACCCTGAGCCCACTCCCAACCATCCTAAATCCGAGCCCTGAAACCCTCTCTAGGCCCTACCCTAAACTCCACCTAACCTACCTTCATATGCTAAACCTGGGCCCTGGGCTCTGGGCTTGGGCCCTGGGCCCAAACACTGGGCCTAACTTCTGAGCTGGGCCAAAGGCTGACTCCCAAATCCTAAACCTACTATGGTGAGCCCACAGGCCCTAAACCCACCCTATATGACCTAAGCTTTCTAACCTAAATCCTAAACCTACCCAAACCTCCCTGGGCCTTAACCTCCCTACCTAAACCACCTACCCAACCCTAACCCTAAACCCTAAACCCTAAACCCTAATTCCCAATAATTTTGGTTTGGATTACTCTCCCCAATATGCATATCCATTTCATTAACCATGAATTCATTTCTGTTGTGGGTGCTTTATTTGGTTGTTCATTGCAAATTAATTTGGCAACGACTATGAAATCTGATCCTTCAATGGCTAAAATCTTTATTGAATTAGACATTACCAAGAAACCCCCCAAAAAAATGTTGTTAGGATCTAAAAATTATGGATACATGCAAAGAATTGAATTTGAAATTTTCCATGTCTTTTGTTCTCTCTACAAAATCCACGGGCAAGATAATTCTGAATATTTCATTCTTCATCCTCACCTAAATAAGAAAATCCCTATTAAGGAAACTTTTGTTCCTAACCCTACGCTGACCACTATTAAATATCAAAAAACTACTTTGGAAAAAAGGATTCTTTGAATGTTCTTAATAAGGCTGTTTTACCTCTTACTTCTTCCATGAAACTGAAGGCTTCTAATGTGAACAATAATAGCTTTTCTAAACTTTTGAATGAGGATTCTATTTTCTCCAATTTGATCCTTGCATCTTTGCTAGCTTTGATAGATAAAATGAAGCTTTAATGGAGAACATAAATGAGGAACTTAATACTACGCATCATTCTAATTCAATGGTGAATATGGATTTAATACCTCATGATAATCAAGTTGATAAACCTGATTCCATATTCAAAATTCAAGATGATTTAGCTTCTCAAAAAGATATGCTTTTATCTAATAATTTGGCTAATGATGAAGATGGGTTTTGTGTTCCCACTTGCCTTCTTAATAAATCAGTTTCTGCTCCCTCCCTTGTTATTCCAGAAGCTCATTTGTCTTTAATAAATTCTAGTGTCTTGGAAGATAGAGAATTCACTTCTCATCAGGAGATTTCTCCTAAATCTCTGACTAATGTTGCAAAATCCTTTTTGAATGATGATCAAAGGGAAAAGAAAATGGCTTCCAAACTTTATATTTGAAAAAGAAATTGTTAAAAATTTTCTTCCCAAATTGTTAAGAATCACAATAGTTGTTGTGACCTCTCTATCTTCTCTCAATTAACTTTTACTCTCCCCTCCCCTTTTTTTTATGTTTAATTTTTTAGTTTTGAATGTTAGAGGGATTGGTTCCCTCTCTATTCATAACCATATTAGAAATCTTTGTTGTATCCATAATATTTCCTTACTTATTATTCTTGAACCATTCATGCTAATAAATTAACTGTTGCTAGAATGATCAATTTCAATAAACAGTAGTGGTAAGGCATGAGGGATGGTGGTTACATTAGTGGTGGCAAGATTATGATGGTGGATTCCACTACTCAAGAGGATGGTTACATGTGCATTAGACAAGGCGAGCTAAGATTTTCCTAAACCCTAAACCTAAAATTATAAACCCTAAAACCCTAAACCTAAACTAAATCATAAACCTATACTAACCCTAACCCTAAACCTAACCTAAACCTACACTAAACCTATGCCCTAAACCTAAACCTAAATGGCAAACCCTAAACCCTAACCCAAAACCCCAAACTAAACCTAACACTAAATAAACCTAATTCCTAACACTATTTTAAACCTAACCCTTAACTCTAAACCCTAAACACTAAATCATAAACTAAACCTTAAACCTAATAATGAGAAAATAACTCTAAATGTTAAAACCCAACCTAAAATAATAAACCCAACCCTAATCCTAAATCATGACCAAAAAACCCTTAACATAAACTAAAGTAACTAAAAAACATAAACCCTGACCCAATAACCTAAACCGAAACCTAAACCCTAAGAATGGGTGAACCTTGATGGTAAGAACATCACCGTCACCGCTCAATCTAGATCTTGGAGGTGAAGGCGGAGGTGTGGGTTATGTGATAGTGGTTTAGAGGTGGCCGGTTTATATGGAGAAGGTGGATGCAGGAATTAGCGGAAGAAGTAGTGGAGGTTACAACCATGGTGGTGGCAAGGGAGATCGTGATATGATGGTGGATCCTCTCATGAGGCGGAGGTGGTTACGATGGAAACTAGAAAAACTAAAAGAATGGCCAATCGAGATCTTTGCTTATGGAACTATGTCTTTAATAAAGATAATTCTAAGTTATCTAGAGGTTCTCATTTGCTCTATGTGTCCTCATTTTTATTTATGTCATTGCTTATGTCTTAGATAACTTGGTGTGCTACTTGGTTGATGAAATGAAAAAAAGATGAAATATTGAATGAATTTATTCTCTGTTAAAAAAACTCAGACCATCCCTAAACCTAAATCTAAAAACTAAAATATAAACCATTAACCTAAAACCAAAACCCTAAACCCTAAACTAAAACATAAAATAAACCTAAACCTAAACCCAAAACACTAAACCATAAACCCCTAAAAAAAACAAAAAAACCCTCACCCTAAATCCAAAACCTACCCTAAACCACAAAATCTAAAACCTAAACCTAAGCTAAATAAAATAAAAAAATAAAATAAATAAAAAAAGACTAAATAAATAAAATAAAATAAATTAAAATGACTAAAACCTAAACCAAGCAACCTATAAATAAATAATAAAAATAAAATAAAACTAAAATAAAATAAATAAAAAAACCAAACTAAAAATACTTAAAATAAAAAAACCAAAATAAATAAAACTAAACATAAATTAAATAAAAGAAAATCTAAAAAAATAAAAATAAAACTAAAATAAAAAGACCTAAACCTAAACTTAAAATAAATAAAAAAACTTAAACAAAAATAAAGACTAAATTTACTAAACTAAATAAATAAAATAAATAAATAAATAAAATAAATTAAACTAAAATAAATAAAATAAAATCTCTTTGTTTGCTTAATTTAAAAAAAGAAAATAAAAAAAAACTACTGAGCCCCAAAACAAAACCACCTAAATCCTAAATCCACAGGCCCTAAACCCTAAACTCTCAACTAAACTGACCCTGCCCTGACCCTAGGCCTCTGGGCCCTCCCAAATCAGTAAAACCTACCCTGAGCCCTAAAGCTAGACCCAAATCCTGACCTGAGCTTTAACCCCTTAAAGCTGACTCTGAGCCAAAATCCTAAAACCCTGGGCCTAAATTAGTACCTGAGCCACTAAACCTATATACACAAGCTTAATCCACCCACAAATCTAAACCCCTAAACCCAAAACCACAAAACACTGAGCCTAAACAAACCTAACCTCCCTAACCCTAAACCTAATTCCCAAATAATTTTGGTTTGGATTACTCTCCCAATATGCATATCCATTTCATTAACCATGAATTCATTTTATGTGGGTGCTTTATTTGGTTGTTCATTAATTTGGCAATGAATCTCATCCTTCAATGGCTAAAATCTTTATTGAATTAGACATTACCAAGAAACCCCCAAAAAAATGTTGTTGGGATCTAAAATTATGGATACATGCAAAGAATTGAATTTGAAATTTCCATGTCTTTGTTCTCTCAAAATCCACAGACAAGATAATTAATATTTCATTCTTCATCCTCACCTAAATAAGAAAATCCCTATTAAGGAAACTTATGTTCCTAACCTACGACCAAATATCAAAAACTACTTTGGAAAAAGGATTCTTTGAATGTTCTAATAAGGTTGTTTTACCTCTTACTTCTTCCATGAAACTGAAGGCTTCTAATGTGAACAATAATAGCTTTTCTAAACTTTTGAATGAGGATTCTATTTTCTCCAATTTGATCCTTGCATCTTTGCTAGCTTTGATAGATAAAAATGAAGCTTTAATGGAGAACATAAATGAGGAACTTAATACTACACATCATTCTAATTCAATGGTGAATATGGATTTAATACCTCATGATAATCAAGTTGATAAACCTGATTCCATATTCAAAATTCAAGATGATTTAGCTTCTCAAAAGATTTGCTTTTATCTAATAATTTGCTAATGATGAAGAAGGGTTTGTGTTCCCACTAATAAATCAAGCTCCTCCCTTGTTATTCCAAGCTCATTTGTCTTTAATAAATTCTAGTGTCTTGGAAGATAGAGAATTCACTTCTCATCGAGATTTCTCCTAAATCGACTAATGTTGCAAAATCCTTTTGAATGATGATTCAAAGGGAAAAGAAAATGGCTTCCAAACTTTATATTTGAAAAAAATGTTAAAAACTTTCTTCCCAAATTGCTAAGAAACACTATAGTTGATGCGACCTCTCTATCTTCTCTCAATTAACTTTTACTCTCCCCTCCCCCTTTTTATTTTTTTATGTTTAATTTTTTAGTTTTGAAATGTAGAGGGATTGGTTCCCTTTCTATTCATAATCGTATTAGAAATCTTTGTTGTATCCATTATATTTCCTTACTTATTATTCTTGAATCACTTATTCATGCTAATAAAATTAATCATTGCTAGAATGATCAATTTCAATAAATTTTTATAGTAGTAGTGGTTATGGAGGCATGAGGAGTGATGGTGGTTACATTGGTGGTGGGCGGAGGGAGAGATCATATGATGGTGGATTCCACTACTGAGAGGCTGGGGTGGTTTGATGGGCATTGGACAATAGAAAACGATCGATTTGCTACTTATGGCTGTGTCTTTATAGATATAGTTATATCTAGGGTTTTGATTTTATCTATGCTTGCTCATTTTTTATCTATGTTGTCTTGTGTAGAAAACTTGGTGTGTTACTTGGTTGATGAAATCAAAAGAAGAATTATTGAATATGAATTTGTTCTATTAAAAAAACCAAATACCCTAAACCCTAATCTAAAACTAAACCCTAAACCAAAAACCCCAAACCCTAAACCCTAAATAATAAAAAACTTTAACTGTAAACCCTAAACCCTAAAACTCTAAACCTTAAATCCTAAACCCTAAACCCTAAACATAAACCCTAAACCCTAATAATATTAAAAAATTAAAGTGAAGAAACCCCACCGGTCGAGCCCTCTCCTCGTGTTCTAGCAATTTTCCTTTCTTGCCCTCATTTTGGGTTTTTTGGATGCTGCTTGATGGCTATTTTGAGTGATTCTCATTGGATCCCTTCTAGAATTACGGCTGATTTCTGTCTTTCTTGGAGTGATGTTGTGGCTTAGCATCTTCTTTTATTCTTGGGAAAATGGAATGTCTATGGATCTTGCAGGCATCTACCCGCTTGATTGCTTGAAATCATTCAAAGACATTCTAAGTGGTAACGATGGCTATTCAGGTGAGTCCATGGAACTTATTTTGACTTCTTTTTGATGCATGCCTGTGATTATGTGTTTTGATCTAGTTGTGGAAAATCTTGCTAAGCCATTTGAATTCACCTTGGTTGGAAAATTTACTCTTCGTAGGCCTAATTTGGAAAACATTTGCTCTTTCTTTCATAGTATAAAACTTTCACATGCTTTTATGATTGGTTTAATTGATCCTCGCTACATTTTGATTCAGTTGATAAATGATTTGGATTACTCTTGTGTTTTCTCTCATTCTTATTTTTCAATTGCCAAATGAGGTTGTTGAAATGGTATCCTATTTGATATTAAAGAAGAATCCCCAATTATTGGTTTGGATTCTCTCCCAAATATATTCATTTTGGTAACTAGAATTCCTTTTACTATGGGTGCCTTATTTGGTTGCCATTGCAAATTGATCAAGCTACAAAATCTTCAATGGCTAGAATCCTGTTGAATTGGACATTACCAAGAAACACCCAAAAGAAATCTAGCTGGGATCTAAAAATTATGGTTATATGCAAGAATTAAATTTGAAAATTCCCTATCTTTTGTTCTCACTGTAAAATCCATGGGCATGATAATTCTGAATGTTTCATTCTTCATCCTCACCTAAAAAGAAAATCCCTATTAAGGAAACTTCTATTCCTAACCCTAGGCAACCATTAAATATCAAAACTACTTTGGAAAAAAAGGATTCTTTGAATGTTCTAATAATGCTTATTTACCTTTTATTTCTAATTGAAGGCTTCTAATATGAACAATAATAGGTATTATAAACTTTAAATGAGGATTTTGATTCCTCGATTCGATCCTTGCAACCTTGGCTTTGATAGATGAAAATGAAGCTTTTAATGGAGAACATAAATTGAAATTTAATATAATGTATCATTTCAATGAAGAATGGCTTTAATACCTCATGATAATTAGGTTGAAAAATTTGATTCCATATTTTAAATTCAGTATGATTTAACTTCTCAAAAGATTTGCTTTTAATAATTTGGCTAATGATGAAGAAGGGTTTGGTGTTCCCACTTGCCTTCTTAATAAATCAATTTTTTCTCCCTCTCTTTCATTTATCTTTAATAAATTCCAGTGTCTTGGAAGAAAGAGAATTCAATTCTCATCAATAGATTTCTCCTAAATCTATGAATAATGTTGCTAAATCCTTTTCGGATGATGATTCAAAAGAAAATGGCTTCCAAACTTTCTATTCGAATAGGAAAAAAATGTTAAAATATTTTCTCCCAAATTGCCAAGAAACACTAGAACTGCTGCACCCTCCCCCTCTTCTCTCAAGTACCTTTTATTCCAATCCTGCCCCCCGGCTTTTCTTTTCTTTATGTTTAATTTTTTAGTTTGGAATGTTAGAGGGATTGGTACCCTCTCTATTCATAACTGTATTAGAAATTTTTGTTGTATACATAATATTTCTTTTCATATTATTCTTGAGCCACTTATTCATGCTAATAAAATTAACCATGTTGCTAGAATACAACAACGCCTTAATCCCACTAGGTGGTTATACATGAATCCTTCGTCTCCATTATTTTCTATTATGTGTCAAATTCTCATTTAAATCAAGTATGCTAAGATCATTTTTTATACATCTTAAGCAAGTCTTTTTAGGTCTACCTCTACCTTTCTTAACATAAGAAAAATCTAATGCATCTACTCTCCTAATTGGTCATGACATCGATGCTTTATGTGGCCAAACCATCTAAGGCCACTCTCCCTAATCTTATCTACCTGGAGCTTCTCCAACTTTTCCTGAATATACTCATTTTGCATTCTATCTAGTAAAGCCACTCATCCACCTAAGTCCTCATCTCTATAATACTTAACTTAGTCTTATGCTTCTATTCAACATTCCATAAGTCATTGTAGGTCTTACCACCATCTTATAAAATTTTCCCTTTAGTTTAAGTGGAACTTTTCTATCACATAATAGGCGATGCATTCCTCCACTTCCAATCCTTGAATTCTACTAATAACATCTCCATCTATTTCACCATCATTTTGAACAATAGAGCCTAAATATCTGAAACACTCACTCTTATTAATGACTTGATCACCTAATGTCACAACACTACCACTAGAACTTCTACAACTAAAATTACACTCCATATATTTAGTTTTAGATCTACTTAAATGAAAACCTTTAGACTCTAGAGTTGACCTCCATAATTCAAGTTTCTGTTGGACTCCCTCTAGTCTTATCAACAAGAAGAATGTCATCAACAAAAAGCATACACCAAGGTACATCTTCTTGTAAATGCCTAGTAAGAACATCCATAACTAAAGTAAAAAGATAAGGGCTTAAAGCTGATCCTTGATGTAAACCAATTGAAATAGGAAAATATTTTGTCAATCCTCCTTGTGTTTGGACAAGTAAACTCTAGTATACATATCCTTAATGACTTGAATATAACCAATATTAACTCTTTTCTATTCTAGAACTCTCCAAAGAACATCTCATGAAACTTTATCATAAGATTTCTCTAAATCAATAAATATCATATGTATATCCTCCTTACTTTCTATATGCTTCTCCATCAAACCCCTTAACAAATGTATAGCATCCATAGTAGATCTACATGCAAACCAACGATTGTGAGAAACTTGTATCACATCTAACCTATGCTCAATTACTCTCTCCCATAATTTTAATGTATGGCATAACTTAATTCCTCTATAATTTGCACACTCTTGTGCATCACCTTTATTCTTAAATATAGGAACCAACAAACTCTTTCTCCACTCATCGGCATCTTTTAGTCTTTAAAATGACATTAAAAGATTTGTAAGCCAAGAAATTTCTTGATCTCCTAAACATTTCCACACTTCTATTGGAATATTATCGGTCCTACTGCTTTTATTTCATTTTCTTTAAAGTTTCACTAACTTCAGATTTACTAATACGATGATAAAAATAAAATTCTCTATATTTTTTAGGGTATTAAGTTGCTAAAATCAATCATACTTTCAGATCCTTCATTGAAAAGTTAATCAAAATACCTCATCCACCTATTTTCAATATCCTTTTCTAAAAAAAGAATTTTATTATTTTCATCCTTAATACACCTCACTTGAACTATGTCTTTACTTCTCTTCTCTTGGGTTAACTTATACATACATCTTTCACCTTCTTTGGTATCTAATCTATTGTATAAATCACTAAAAGCTAAATTTTTTTCATATATTGCTTTCTTAGAATCTCTACAGTCACTTTATATCTTTCCCAATTCTGAGTTTACATCTAAACCAAGTTTTATAACATATTCTTATTTTTTTATCTTTCTTACACACTTTGACTCCACCACCAACTATTCTTATTATTAAAAGAAGCTTTTCCTTTTGATTCTCCAAGCACATCTTTAGCAACTTGCTTAATTTCACTTGCTATTTTTTCCCACATAATGTTAGCTTCCTCATGAACATCCCAAATTCTAATCTCTTGTAGCTTGCTCTTAAAATATTTTATTTGTGTTCGTTAAGTGTATCTAATTCTAGGTCAATAATTTGGTTTTTTTCTCTTACAATCTTTCATCTTAAAATCTAAAACTAAACGATGTTGGGTACTTTGATTTTCACTTGGAATAACCTTACAATCTAATCTAAAATAATCTATTTTTCTTATCAAAATAATCAATCTGTTTTACTAGATCCATTTTTATAAGTAATAATGTTCATCCCTTTTCTTAAATAAAGTGTTAGCAACTACAAAATTATAAGCTAAAGCAAAATCTAATCTACCTTCTTCATTAGTCACTCCAAAACCATAACCACCATGAATACTTTTAAAATCTACCACTCTAGAACATGTCCATTTAAATCTCCTCCAATAAATACTTTTCTTCAAGAGGTATCTTTTGTATTAATCCCTCTAATTCATTCCAAAATTTTATTTTGTGCTTACCTCCAAACCTACTTGAGGAGAATAGACACTTATAACATTGATAATCTTAGTATACAATAATTTTTAAAGCTATAATTCTATCTCTCTATTAATATTTATAACATTATCCTTCAAACTTTTATCTATAATCACACCTACACCATTTTTAATTCAACTTTTACCCATACCAAAGTTTAAAACCTAAACTATCAATCTCTCGCTTTTTTTTTAGTTTATTTTTTGCACATAAAATATTTATCTTTCTATGAATCATAATATCTATTAATTCCATTAATTTACTAAGAGTACCTATATTCCAAGATCCTAACCTAATTCTAGTTTCATGGACTAACTTCTTTGCATCATCCATAATGTGGGAACCCTTGCTTATTTAACACACTTTGTATTCTGCTTACATTTTTCACTATATTCAAGCCATACTGCCACTTCGGGGCAGCATTAACACAATGATTTAAAGGATTTCATGATTATTTTGAGTTTGCCATTGCAACTTCCACTTTTCACATCGGACTTGGGACTGGTAGTGTTAGTAATAAGATTTGTTGTTTTTTGGAATAACTTTTAGAAATTTATATTGATGATTTTATCAAGTTGTCAATGCTCAAATCTCTTGTGGTATTATTGTGTTTTGGGCTCTTTTGTTTATGCATCTTGTAGCATCTAGTAGAAATCTTCTTTAGATAACTTAATTTTGCCACTTCTATCAATAAACCTTGGTTTGTTGGTTTATATTTCAACACTATTTTGTTCTCTTCTAAATGAAGTGATGGTTGCTCTCTAATATTCATTCCATGGAAGAATTTATCAATATGATCTTTGATTGTAATTTGATTAATATTGGTTTTAAGGGTTTTAATTATACTTGGAAAAACTCTAGACTTTGGCAAAGGTTGGACATTCTTTTAATACTCATTGGATTACTTAATGGCCTATTACTTCTATCAATCATTTATTCAAAACCTTGTCTAATAGTTTAAAACATTTCTCTCCTTTTAGATTTCAGAACATGTGGATTCATATTAAGTTTTTTAATGTTGTGGCTAACAATTGGAAAGCTCCTTTACATCTAATAATTCTATTATGGGGATGAAAAGACTTTGGTTTAAGCTTAAAATACTTAAACAAACTCGGGTTGGTGGAACAAGCATTTTTTAAAAACATTTTGCTAATGGAAAAATTAGTTTATGATCTTGAAGTCTCTTATATGTCTACTTCTAAGATTAAGGACTTGAGGTGAAAGATAAGCTTGTTAATTTTAAAAATATGGAAGAGACTTATTGATGCCAAAATAGTAGACATTACAGATGGTGCATGAAAACTAACTATTTTCATGCTTTAGTTAATAAAATGAGAGCTTTAAATAATATTCAAAATTAAAGATGACAATGGTGAATGGATTATACAATAATGATATTAAGGATTAGTCATTAATTACTTTAGAAATATGCTTAATAAGAGTTGCCCTTATGAAGTTATTTCAAAATCACACTTAATTCCTTATTATTACCAATGATGATAATAATTTTCTTACTATTATAGATGATGAAATATTTAAAGTTCTTAATAGCATGAACATAGATTTTTATTGGTCAGGGTTTCACTACCCAATTTTTCTAATAATGTTGCTTTATTATTAAAAATGATCCAATTGAGGCTATGGTTAATTTTTTAATGGAAATCCTTTTCCTAGATATTTCTCTAGCTCTTCTAATGCTCTCGTACCTAAGAAAGATAACCCAGACTATTAGAGTGATTTTAGACCTATTAGTCTTTGCACCTTCTTCAATAAGTTAATTTCTAAAGTTCTTGCAGGCTTAGTCTTTTACTTCATAAGATTATCTCTCTCAACCAAACTAGTTTTCATAGAGATCTATTTTTTGATAACATTTTACTTGCCCAAGAATTAATTCATGATTTACATGCAAAGACTAGAGGTGGAAACATTCTTTTGAAATTAGATATTACTAAAGCTTTTAGTAATATCTTTTGGATTTCCTTTTCCATATTCTGAATTTAATTGGGTTTTCTGCTAAATTTATTTTTCTTATTAAAAATTGTATTAATAATGTCTAGTTCTCTATTTTTCTTAATGGGGAAGCTTTGGGCTTCTTTCCTTCTTCCCATGGCTTAAGATAAGGGGATCCTTCATCTCTTGCTTTATTTATTATTTATTTTGAGTAGATATCTATGAGCTTAAATGAGTTATTCTTAAATAATCCTAGTATGTACTACAAAACTTTTGGTGGTCTTCCTTTTTCCCTTAAGCTTTGGATTATTTTATTATTTTTTTGCAATGCTTCCTTTCATCATATCAAGAACCTCAAGATTTTTTAAAATAAATTTGGTAGAAAGTGGTCTTTCTATCAATGATAACAAAAGCTATTTTATTACTTCTTCATGTATCTCCAATAAAATCAATCAAATCCTACATATCTTTAATTTTAAACATCAACACTTACCTCTTTGGGTGCTCCTCTTTTAAAGGTCCAAAATGATCCCTCCTTTTGATGAGTTAATTCAAAAAATTTTAAATAAAATTTCTATTTGGGAATTCCATTTACTTTCCTTTGGTGGTGGCTTACTATTCTTAAATGCACTCAATTTAGTCCCTCTTTATTTGATTCAAACTATTATTCCCACAAATTCTACTCTTATCAAAATTGATCACATGCTTAATAAATGTTTTTGGAGGTCCAATAATTCTATTAAGAGAATGCATTAGACTTCTTGGCATAAATGTTGTGGTCCTTTGGATGAAGGTGGTCTTGGTTGCTACTCATGAAGCTATCCGCCTTCTCTCATAAGCTCGTGGAATTCTAGAAAGAATGATAGCCTTTGGGCTAATTTTATGATGGAGAAATATTGCCAAAGTAAACACCCTCTTACTTGCTTATAAAGTTTGTGACTCTCTAGTTTGGAAAAGGCTTTGCTCCATTAAATGGGTTGTTGAATCCTTAATATCTTGGGGTATTCATTTGGGTTCTTCTTTTGGCAAGACAATTGGATTGGCAATGGCTCTATTGACTCCCTTTTATCTACACACTCTACTACTATCAAAGTTAACTCTTTTTTTCTTAATAACAATTAAAATAAAACAAACTTGAGAATGACATTTCATTTCTTTTTTTTTTTGCAACATCAACTATTATTTTTTAATAAATTGGATCAATTTCTTTTCAAGCTCTCTTACAATGGATTTCATTCTTAAAGAGGTTTGGAATTTTATTAGAACCTCTAATGTTTTCATTAAACTTTGCAACAATATCATTCCCATTTCTTATTCTATTTTGGCTTGGAAGATTTTGAATAACTTCATCTCTATTGATTCCTTGCTCTAGCTTAAAGGATTTTATTTACGTTCTAAGTCTTATTATTGCTTTCATATTGAAAATGTTAATCATGTTTTTTTCAATGGTGCTATTGCTTCCAAACTTTGGATATGGCATGATTATTTATTTAACACTAACTATTTTCATGGCTCTCTTTCATTATATCAACTTCTTTAAGTTTGTTTCCATAAAATTGTGTAAGGTCATATCAAAGTTTTAATTGTTGCCCATATTTGGTTCATTTGGATGGATAGAAATGATGCTAAATATCGGTATCCCTATGAACCATAAAAGGATCTTTACCGAACTAAAAAAAATTCATACTTTGTTAAATGCATATTTAATTAGTAATCTTCACTTTAGAGGTTATAAATTTGTAGCTAAAAAATATCACTTTTGCATGATGATCCTTAATACAAGAGTATTAGGATGATACATTAGATTAAGCCTAAATTTTTTTTTTGTTAAGATCAATATTGATGGTTCTCTTTCCCAAACAAATATTCGTGGTGGAATTCTTTGGGATTTTAAAAGTACTGTCATTTGTGCTTTTGCCTACCCTCTCAAAGCTTGTTATGTTATTTATGTTGAGCTCATGGCTGTTAACAAAGCTATTGATATTTGTTTAAGCAAAGGGCTCTTTAATATTTGGATTGAAGTTGATGCTCTTCTTTTACTTTAAATGCTCAATAAAAAAAGGTAAATGTTGACTTAATTTATCTTTATAATCAGACTAAAAAGCTTCTTTCTCAAGTTTGCTACATTAATTTTCACATTCTTCGTGAAGGTAATGCTTGTCTGATTTCGCTAATTTGGGAGGGAATTAAATGAGCTCACTTTATTTGATTATCATAGCTTACCTAAGCATATGCATGGTCTAGTCAATCTGGATAACACTGGATTTTCTTAACTTAGATTTTAGCCTTATGCTATTTTGTTGATCTTTTTTCTATGGTGGTTTTATTCAAACTATTTTTTGGTTGTTTATTTTGTGCTTCCCTCACCAGGAAGTGGTTTTTTTTAGTTTATTTTTATACTTAAACCACCTTCCTCTTAACCCTATTCTATACTTGACAAACCCTTTTTTGGGTCATAGTGGTTATAATTGATTTCACTCTCTCAGCATGTTATGCTTCTTTTGTCCGACTAGTGATTTTTTTGAGGGTCTCCTATTTTTGGCCTACCCTTTTTATTAATGGATGTTGGGTTTGCCTCTAATTTTTGTTAGCTATGGCCTTATTTGAATTAGATTTTTGGCTGCTATGGTTGGCTCTACTGGTTGCTGTGATTTGCTTCTTCCATTTTCTTGGTTATTTTGGGTGGTTATTTTTTCATGGTTGTTGTTGGCCTCTTCTGGCTTGGCTTAGTTTTGGGTTTTTTGTGGTTAATGTTCTCCTTTCTTGGTTTTCCTTGGGGGCTTCTATTGGTTGGCTTTCCCTCTACCTTGTGGATTGGAGGTAGCTATTCTATGGTTGTTGTCTTCCTATTTTCTCCTTTGTGGTGATTGTCTGCTCTTTGGGAATTGGAAAGGGTTTTATTTGTCTCTAGCCTTGTTCCTTTCCTTACAGTTTTGCTGCTTGTGGTTGGGTGGTCTTCCTTGGCCTTCGGCTGGCTGGGTGACTACCATTTTTGTTTCTTGGTTAATTTTGAGATCCCCAGGTGGGTTGTGGCTTTGTCTGTTGTTGCTATTTCCCTCTTTTTTGGGCTTTGTATTGGTTGTCTGCTAGTTGATTTTGTTGGTAGGTGGTTGGCTATTTTTGGCATTTGGGTTGGTTTAGTGGATGTGTTGGTGTTTGATGGTTGGTTTAGGTGCTTTTGGTTGGGTTCTCAGTTGGGTTTAGTCCCTCTAGGTTGGTTATCCTTTGTTGGGTGTAGCTTTTCTTTTATTTTTGTTCCTAGTTTGGGTGTTAGTTTTTTTGCTGCTTTGATTTCTCCTACTACTCATCTTGTTGGCTGCTGGCCTAGGTGGTTTTATTGGCTATTTTGTTGGTGGAGGATATGAGTTCTTGTGGTTTTTTTGGTCATGTTTTAGGACTTGTTGTCTAGTGTTAAATTTACTTGAGGGTTTTTTTTTGTCTGTTGTCTGCTTTTGTATGCTTGTGTTGTGGCTTGGTGTTTTGGGATTTATGTTGGCTATTGGAATTGACTCCATCTAGTTTCTTTGGCTCTCCTTATTTCTTAATATTTTTGTCTTGGTTGGTGGTTGTGGATTTGCTGTTCTTTTGGCTTCCTTGGTGGTAGTTTTGATGGTAATTTTACATACCCTCTTGGCCTCTCTATTGCTGCTTATCTCCTACTATTTTGCTATTTGGGTGGAGGTTTTTCTCTTGATTTGGATTGCTAGTGCTCTGGAGATAGTTGTTGGTTATTGTTTTGCCTTTGGGACTATTTTACTCGATTGTGTTATCCCCCCTGTTTATGTTAACTGCCCCTTTTCATGTTTCTCTTCCTATTGGTGGTGCCTTCAGTGGAGTTACTGCTTGGTTTATTTTAGGTTGGCCCCTGATCCTATCGTAACTTCTAGGATGTTGGCTTTAAGTGATTATTTTATGGTGGGTTTTGGTTGGTGGGTTGGCTGCTGGCTGGTTGCTAGCTGGCTATTTTTCTCTATTTGTTTGGTGCATGAATTGGATCACTATGGACTATTTTGCCTTGGATGGTTGCTTATCAAGTATATCGGCTATGATGGATATTTCCTCATATCTTCTCTCTGGTTGGTAGCATGCATATGATTGTAACCCTTCTCATGAAGTTTGGATGCTCATATATTATTGCCCTTGAGATGATCTTAACTAAGCAGCCTTCTCTTTCATAGCTCTTTCTAAATTGCCTACTTTATCTTTTTCTCTTGAGCTATGACCATTGCCTTTATAGTGTTTTGTAGATTTATTTTGCAGGTTGGAACTTCATAGATGGGATGATCTTTACTCAGTCAACTCAAGTATTGTTGATGTGGATCTTGCTGATCTTGACTTCCCAAAGGGATCATGAGCTACTGTTGCCTAGTCTTTTTGCTGCTTTCTTGAGTTATATTAGTCTTATTTTGGGTCTTTTCTCAGTTTCTTTTAAGCAATTGTATTTGCTCTTCAATTTGTTGTCCATTGTACATGATGGGGTTTAGCTCTTTAGGTTTCTTTTAGCTCTGAGTAGAACTTTGTGCTTTACCCTTTTAAGGACATTATCCTTTATTTTTATGGTAATAAAACTCAAACTTTCCCTAAAAAACCCTAAACACTAAATGCCAAACCCTGAACCCTAAACCCTAAACTAATCCTAAACCCTAAATCATAAAAGCTAAAACATAAACCTATACAAAATAAAACCTAAAAATAAATAAATAAATAAACCTAAACCAAAATAAAATAAATAAAATAAAATAAAATAAAATAAAACTTAAACTAAATAAAAAAAAATAAAAAATAAAACTAAAAATAAAATAAATAAATAAAACTAACTAAACTAAAAAATAAAAAAACCTAAATAAAATAAAAATAAACCTAAATAAAATAAAATAAACCTAAAATAAAATAAATAAAAACCTAAACCTAAAAATAAACCTAAACCTAAAATAAATAAATAAAATAAACCTAAAAAACAAAAAACCAAATAATAAAAAAAAATAAATAACCAAAATAAACTAAAATAAACCTAACCTAACTAAATAAACTAAATCAATAAAAAAACTAAAATAAAAAAAAATAAAAAAAAAGAAACCTTAAAATAAACCTAAAATAAAAATCTAAACCTAAACTAAAAAAATAAAACCTAAAAAAAATAAAATAAAAATAAATAAATAAAAAATAAAAAATAAACCTAAACTACTATAAAATAAACTAAAATAACTAAAATAAATAAATTTGAAATAAAAAAACTAAACTAAATAAAAAATAAAATAAATCTAAATAAAATTAAAAATAAATAAATAATAAATGGATAAACTAGATAAACTAAAAGCCTACTATAATTAAAAAAAAAAACCAAACCTAAAATAAACCTAAACCTTAAACTAAACCTAAAGCCTAAAACCTTAAAACTCCTAAACCCAAACCTAAACCCTAAAAACCCTAGCCATCCTAAACTAAACCACCACCCTAAAAACTAAATAAATAACAAAATAATAATAAAAAACCTAAATAAAATAAATAAAAATAAAACCTAAACTAAAACCTAAACTAAACCTAAACTAAACTTAAACCTAAAATAGAATAAAATAAAATAAAACAAAAATAAAAAAATAACTATAATTAAAACCCTAAACCTAAAATAAACCCTCTAAAAAACCTAAACCCTAAACCTTAAACCCTAAACCAAAACCCACCAATGTATAAAATAATGTAAAATAAAACTAAATAATAAAGCAAAAAATAAACCTAAAATAAAATAAATAAAAACTAAAGAACCTAACTAAAAATACAATAATAAACCTAAACCTAATAAAATAAACTAAACTAAAATAAATAAAATAAAACCACAACCTAAAATGAACAAAACCTAAATTGAAACTAAATAAATTAAAATAAACTAAAAATAAACCTAACCTAAAAAAAAAAAAAACCTAAAATAAAACCAAAAAACCTAAACCTAAAACTAAAAAATAAAACCTAGCTAAAAACTAAAATAAAAATAAAATTAAGATAAAAAACAAACATAAACCTAAAGCTAAACCTAAAAATTAAAACTAAAATAAAAAACCTAAACTAAAATAAACTAAACTAAATAAAAGTAAAAATAAACTTAAAATAAAATAAAAAATATAATAAACTAAAATAAATAAAATAAACTAAACAAGCCTAAACCTACCGGTTTACTTAATTTAAAAAAAAAACCCTAAACCTTAAACCCTAAACCATAAAAAAAAACAAACATAAAACCACAAAACCTTAAACCTAAATAAACCCAAAAAAAAAACCCTAAACTAACCCTAAACCCCCTACAACCTAAACTAATCCCCCACAACCCTAAACCCTACAACCCTAAACTTATTTTTACTTTTTTTTTTGAGATGGGTTCTATTTTACCTTTAGCTTTTGGGTTGGTTCAGTGGTTGCTACTGGTTCTTGTCTTTTTGGGTTTGGCTTTTTCAACTGGTACTCTTGTCTTCTCCTTGTTACTTTGGTTGCTTGTGGATGAGATGGTTCCTATTCTATCTTTATTCTATTGTTTGCACTAGTTGGTTTGTTGGCTCTCCTCTTGAACATGAATTACATTTTGCTAGTTTTTCATGGTTGGATAGGTGGCCTTCCTAGTGTGAACTGTTATTGGTTGTTGCCTTTCTAAACCTTCTTTTGTAGAATTTCCTAGCTACTTTTTTGGGTTTGCCTCCCGGTTCCTTTTTGTTTATTATTAGATACTTCTTTAGCCTTGGTTTTGGGTTTAGTAATTCTCCTGAGAATAGCCTCTACTAGGTGCATTGTTTGTAGCACATTTTGCATTGTTATTATGCTTCCTGTCGGGTTAATTTTTATTTCTGGGGAAGTTTGGTTTTTTGGCAAGTCCCGGCTAGCTACTGTTGTTTCCTTTCTATGGTTTTTGAGCTTCTTTTGTACCTCTATTGTATGGTGCTTTATTGGTTTTCTGCTTTTCCTTGGCTGGTAGGGATGCTTCATTTGTTGGTTACTTATTATGGGATATTCTCTAGTGGTTGCCTTATGGATTTATGTATTGGTTTGGTTGGAGGACTTTAGTTGTCCTTGGAATCTTGGTTGGTTGATTTTTTTTCTTGTTGGTCTTTTCCTTATTCTTGGACAATTTGTTGGAGCCTTTTACTGTGTTAGCTGAACCTTTGTTAATCCTTTTAGATTGGACTTTTTGGTTTCTGGTGCTTGGTGGCTACCTTTGGCCCCCTTTTGTGTGACTATTTTATCTTTTGTTGATTTGCACTAGATGCAGCTTATGTTTTCTTCAGTTGATGGTTTCATTTTTAAGTTGTTTAGTTGTGTGTGGTTACTCACCCTAGTTTGGCTTGGTGACTACTACTTGTTGTGACTTTGTCTTGAGGGATCCTATCTTGGTTTTGTTGGTTGTTTCTCTATTAATTGCATGGGTTTGGTGCTTACTAACTATTGGTTCTAGGTTTTCCCTTGTTTGGAGCTTGGATGGGTATTTGAATAATGGCTATTATTGGTGTTCTAACTTTGTTCTAGCCTCTCTCTGGGTTATTGTGATTAGTCTTCTGTGGTTTTTGTTTGGTGGTTTACTAGCTAGTTCTTCGCTGGTTCTTTGTTAAATAGTGCGGATCGAACTCTACTATTGGCCTTGGATGTTTGCTTGTATCAGGTATGCTTGCTATAATGGCTTTGATGTTACTCACCTCTTCTCTAGTTGGTAGCATTACATATGATTGAAACCCTTCTTTATGAAGTTTGGTTGTTCATATGTATTGTTAAACCCGATGATCCTAACTTGAGCTTTCTGGTTCTCTCTCAATTTCCTCTCTTTATCCTTATCCTTTAGCTATGACTTTTGCCATTGTAGTATGGTGCGATTTCTTTTATGAAACTTTATAGAGAACTATTGGTACTCAAACAACCCAAGTGTTGTTCTTGTGGATCTTGCTTATCTTCTTTCTCAAAGAAATCATGAACTATTCGACTCATTCTTTTATTATTTTTTGGATTTTTTAGTCTTACTCTATGTCTTCTTTTCTCTTATGCTTTTAGCTGTATTTGCTCTTTTATTTTGTTTTTTTCTCTAATGTACTTAGATGGGAGTTTAGCTCTTTAGGTTTCTTGTAGCTCGAGGAATAGAATTTTAGAGCTTTGCCTTTTAAGGATATTGTATCTTTTCCTTCTATGGTAATAAATTTATAACCTAACCCCACCCACCTCCCCTCCCAGAAAAAATAAACTCTAAATCCTAAACCCTAAAATCCTGAACCCTAAACCCAAACCCTAAAACCTTAACCCTAAACCCTAAACCTAAGAAGCCTAAACTCTAAAACTTAAACCCTAAACCCTAAAAACCTTAAACCCTAAAGCATAAACACTAAACCCTAAACCCTAAATCTTGAACCCCAAACCAAAAAACTAAACCTAAAGTAAATAAATAAATTTAAAATAAACCTAAACCCTAAGAATGGGTAGAACCTTGATGATATGAACATCACTGTCAACAAGACTAAGCCTAGATCTAGTGGTGGAGGCGAGGCAGAGGTGGCTATTATCATAGTGGTGGTAGGGGATCTGGAGGTGCTAGTGGATTTGGAGGTGGTGGTCGGGGCAGTGGTGGTTATAGTGGTGGGAGGACCGACGGATGTTGCAGCCGTGGTGGTGGCAGAGGGAGAGATCAGGGTTATGATGGTGGATCCTGCTACTCGAGAGGCCAGGGTGGTTCTAATGGGAACTGGAAGAACTGAAGAATGGCTGATCTGATCTGCTGCTTAGGGAACTGTCATTACAATAGAGACAACTCATGCAATCTAGGGTTTTTGATTTGCTCTATGCATGCACAATTTTGATCTATGTAGTCTCTTGTGTCATAGAAAACTTGGCATGTTACTTGGCTGATGAAATCAAAATAAAGAAATGTTGAATCCAAATTTGTTCTATGTTAAAAAAAAAAACCAAAAACCCTAAACCCTAAACTAAAACTTAAACATTAAACCCTAAACCCTAAAACCCCAAACCTAAACCCACTAAACCCTAAACCCCAAACTCTAAACCTAAATCATAAAACACCTTAAACCCTAAACCCTAAAACTAAAACCCTAAACCCTAATCCCTAAACCCTAAAAAAACCCAAACCCTAAAACACCCTAAACCCTAAACTAAACCCTAAACCAAAAGCTAAAAACTTAAACCTAAACTAAAAACAAAATAAATAAACAAACCTAAACCAAAATTAAATAAAAGCTAAACTAAAATATTAACCAACCTAAACCTAAACCTAAAGAAAATTAAAGAAAAATAAAACTAAACTAAATTAAAAATAAAAATAAAGCTAAACTAAAAAAATAAAATACCAAATTAAAATAAAATTAAATAAAAAATAAAATAAAATAAAATAAAATAAAACTAAATAAAAAACCTAAACCTAAAATAAATAAAAATAAGTAATAAATAAAACCTAAACCCTAAACTAAAAAAAAGCTGGACCTAAGATAAAAAAATAAAATAAAACTAAACCTAAACTAAAATAAACTAATCTAAGATAAATAAAACCTAAACTAAATAAATTAAAATAAACTAAAAATAAACCTAAACCTAAACTAAAAAATAAAATCTTAAAATAAACTAAAATAGAAAACAAAACCTAAACCTAAAAATAAAATAAAAACTTAAACTAAACCTAAAAATAAAAAAATAAACCTAAACAATTAAAAAAAAAATAAAACTAAACTAAAAAATAAATCTAAACCTAAACCTAAACCTAAACCTAAAAAAAACTAAAACATAAACTAAAATAAATAAACTAAAATAAATAAACAAAATAAATAAAAAAAATAAATAAATTAAAATAAAATAAATAAATAAATAAAATAAAATAAACTAAATAAACTAAACCTATGGGTTTACCTAATTCAAAATAAAATATAAAATAATAAAGTAAAAATAATAAAATAAAAAACCCTAAAATTAACCCCAAAACCCTAAAACTAAACCCTAACCAGGCTAAACCAAAACCTAAACCCACAAAACCTACAACCCTAAACTCTAAACCCTAAACCCCAAAACCATAAACCCTAAATCCTAAAACTAAAAAAAAAAAATAAATAAATAAAAAAAAAACCTAAAAAATAAAAAATAAAATAAAATAAAACCTAAACTAAAAACCAAAAAACCTAAAAAAATAAAAAATAAAATAAAATAAAACTAAACTAAAATAAAATAAATAAAAATTGAATGTAAAATAAAACTAAAATAAACCTGAAAATAAAAAACCTAAATAAAATAAAAAAACTTAAATAAAAAAAACTTAAATAAAATAAATATAAACTAAATAAAACCTAAACCAAAAAAAAATAAAATAAAAACCCAAAACTAAGAAAGTAACCTAAACTTAAAATAAATAAAATAAAATAAACCTAAACCTAAACTAAAACAATAAATAAATAAAACCTAAACCTAAAATAAAATAAACTAAACCTAAACCCTAAACTAAATAAAATTAAATAAACTAAAAATAAACATAAACCTAATCTAAAACAATAAAAAAAAAAGTAAACCTAAAATAAATACATAAAACCTAAAACCAAAAATAAAATAAAATAAAAACCAAAACAAAAACAAAAAAATATAAAATAAAACCAAAACCTAAAAAAGAAAATAAAAATAAAACTAAACTAAAAAAGTAAACATTGACCTGTAAACCTAAAAAAATAAAATAAAAACCTAAAATAAAATAAATAAACTAAATAAATAAAATTAAAATAAAATAAAAAATAAAAAAATAAATAAAAATAAATAAAAAATAAACTAAATAAATTAAGTAAACTACCTACCATTTATTTTTAAAAAAAAAAAATTAAAATACCCACTAAACCCAAAACCATAAACCATAAACCACCTAAAACCCTAAACCCTAAACCTCAACCCTAAACCCTAAACCCTAAACCCCTATACCCTAACCCACCCCAAAATCCAAAACCCTACAACCCTAAATCCTACTACTAAACCCTAAACCACAAAACCCTAAACCTTAAAGCAACACTAAACACTAAACCCTAATCCCTAAACTATAAACCCTAAGCCAAACCTAAACCCTAAACCCACTAAACTTATTTCACTTTTTGGCCTGAGTTGGGTTATGTTTTTGACCTCTAGATTTTGGGTTGGCTTGGTGGTTGCTACCTGGTGGTTCTTGTCTTTCCAGCCTAGGTTGGCTTGGTTCTTTCGGCCTTGTGGCTACTATCTTCTCTACTTTGTTACTCTAGTTGCTAGTGGATGAGATGTTTACTCTGTCTCTATTATTTTTTTTGCATTGGTTGGTTTATTAGCTCTTGAATTTGAATTACTTTTTGCTGGTTGATGGTTTCATTTTTGAGCTGTTTAGTCATTTGTGGTTGCTCACCCTCATTTAGAATGGTGACTGCTACTTGTTGGCACTTTGACTTGAGGCCTCCTCTTGGTTTGGTTGGTTGTTTCTCTATTAATTGGCATTGGCATGCTTGCGATTTTGGTTAGTTTCCCTTGGTTTAGAGCTTCGATGGGTATTTGGATAATGGTTTTTGTTGGTCTTCTAACTTTGTTCTAGACTCTCTCTAGGTTATTATGATTAGTCTATTGTAGTTTTTTTTGGTGGTTTGGCTTCTAAATGGTTGCTGGTCGATTGCTCTTTGTTTAATGGTTTAGGATCTAGAACTCTATAGACTATTGGCCTTGGATGTTTGCTTATTTTAGATATGGCTATGATGGCTTTGATGTTACTCACCTCTTCTCTGGTTGGTAGCATTACATATGATTGTAACCCTTCTTTATGAGGTTTGGATGCTCATATGTATTGTTGCCCCTTGGTATGATCATAATTGAGCTTAAGCATTATCTTTCTCAACTCTCTCCTTTTCCTCTCTTTATCCTTATCATTTTTAGCTATGAGTTTTGCATTTGTAGTGTTTTATTGATTTCTTTTCTGAGTTGGAACTTTACATAGGGAATGGTCATTACTCAACAACCCAAGTGTTGTTACTATGGATCTTGCTTATCTTGCTTTCTCAAAGATATCATGAACTACTGACTCATCTTTTATTATTTTTGATTTGTTTTAGTCTTACTCTATGTATTTTCTGCTTTTTTTTATTCAATTTGCTCTTTTGTTTTTTTTTCTTTTCTCATGTACTTAAATGGGAGTTTAGCTCTTTAGGTTTCTTGTAGCTCGACATAGTAGATTTTAGAGCTTTACCCATTTTAAGGACATTATATCTTTTCTTTTTATGGTAATAAAATTCTATCTTTCAAAAAAAATCCTAAACCTTAAACCCTAAACCTTCAGCCCTAAACCCTAACCCTAAACTTTAAACTCTAATCCCAAACCCTAAATGTAAACCTAAAGTAACTAAATAAACTAAAAAATGTACCTAAAACCTACAACCTAATAAACCAAAACCTAAATGTAAACCCAAAGATTGGAGCCTTGATGAAAAGAACATTACATCACCGGCTCAGCTAGAATGGAAGCGGCGGAGGCGTCATTTATCACAGTGGTGGTGGGGATCTGGAGGTGCTGGTGGATATGGAGGTGGTGGTCAGAGCAGTGGTGGTTATTGAGGCTAGAGGAGCGACGGAGATTACAGCCTTGGTTTTGGCAATGTGAGACATCGAGGATATGATGGTGGATCCCATTACTCGAGAGGATGGGGTGGTTTTGATGGGACCTGGAGAAATTGAAGAATGACTGATCCGATCTACTGCATGTGGAACTATATCTTTATAATAGAGAGTTCTAGTTATCTAAGGTTTCTAATTTTCTCTATGCATTTTTTATCTATGTTGTTGTTTGTGTCTTAGAAAACTTGGTGTGATACTTGGTTGATGAAATCAAAAAGAAGATATGATGAATCTAAATTTATTCTCTGTTAAAAAAAAAACCAAAACCCTAAAGCCTAAACTAAAACAAAACCTAAACCCAAAACCCTAAACCCTTACCTAAACCCTAAATCTAAACCCAAAACCTAAACCCCAAACAAATTAAAATAAATAAATAAATAAATATAAAATAAAAAATAAAATAACATAAATAAAATAAACTAAATTTAAACCTACTAGTTCAATTTAATTTTAAAAAAATTGTAAAACTTAAAATAAAACCTAACCTCTAAACCCAAAACTAAACCAAAACCTAAACCTAAAACCCTAAACCTAAACCCTATAAACACTAAACCATAAAACCTAAACCCTAAACAAACCCAAAATGCTAAACCTAAACTAACTAAACCAAAACCTGAGCCTAAACCCTACAACCCTAAACCCTAAACCATAAACCCTAAACTTTAAACTTTAAACCCTAAACCCTAAACCCTCAACCATAAATGGAGCAAACACTAAACCCTAAACTCTAAACTAACATAAACCACAGCCTAAACCAAACTTATTTTTCAATTTTTTTTTTGGCAGAGGGTTATGTTTTTTTACCTCTTACTTTTGGGTTTTCCTGGTGGTTGCTACCTAGTAGTTCTTGTCTTTCCAGCCTAGGTTGGCTTGGTTTTTTTGGTGGTTTTGTCTTCTCTGCCTTGTTACCAGTTCTTGGGGATGAGATAGTTTTTGACCTAGCTTTATTTTATTTTCTGCACTAGTTTATTTGTTGGCTTTCCTCTTGAACTCGAATTACTTTTTACTTGTTTTTCATTGTTGGATGGGTGGCCTTTTGAGTGGGAACTACTATTAGTTATTGCCTTTATGGGCCTTCTTTGGGAGAATTTCCTACCTATTTTTTAGGGTTTCCTTCTAGTTCCTTATTGTTTTTCACTAGATACTTCTTCCATGGTTTTTTGTTTGGTTATTCTCCTGGGATTAGCCTCTGTTGGGTGCATTCTTTGCAACACATTTTGTGTTGTTATTATGCTTCCTGTCTGGTTAGTCTTTATTGTTGGGGAAGTTTTATTTTTTGATTGGTCCTGGCTGGCTGCTATTGTTGCCTTTCAATGGTGGATGTGCTTCTTTTGAACCACTATTGTGTGGTGCTTTGTTGGTTTTCTACTTTTCCTTGGCTAATGGGGATGCTTCATTTGTTGGTTACTTATGATGGATTGTTCTCTAGTGGTTGCCTTATGGCTATTTTATTGTACTAGTTTGGTTGGAGGAGCTTTACTTGTCCTTGGAATCTTGGTTGGTCTTTTCCTTCTTCTTGGAATGTTGTTGGAGCCTTTTACTGCGAATATTTTGATCCTTTTGGAATAAACTTTTGGTTTTGGTGGTTGGTGACTCTTTGGCCCCATGTGGATGTTTTATCTTGGTTATTTGCATTGGTATCTTATGTTTCCTTTAGTTGATGGTTTCATTTGTTTTTAGTCATTTGTGGTTGCTAACCCTAGTTTGGCTTGGTGACTGCTACTTGTTTGGGCATTGGCTTTAGGGCTCCTATCTTGGTTTTGTTGGGTATTTCTCTATTAATTGGCATTGGTCTAGTGCTTGTTGATTGCTGGTTCTAGTTTTCCCTGGTGATTTAGCAAAAGTTGTTGGATTGCTCTTTGTTTAATGTTGCAAGATCAGAACTCTCTGGTGGCTTTGGAAGCTTGTATCAAGTATGTTGGCTATGATGGCTTTGATGTTACAAACCTCTTCTCTCTGATTGGTAGCATTACATTTGATTGTAACCCCTCTTTATGAGGTTTGGATCCTCATATGTATTGTTGCCCCTTGAGATGACTCTAACTAAGCTTGAGCCTTCTCGTTCTCAGCTCTCTCCTTTTCCTCTCTCTGTCCTTATCCTTTTTAGCTATGACTTTTGCATTTGTAGTGTTTTGCAAATTTCTTTTACATGTTGGAACTTCTGGAGGGAATGGTCATTACTCGGTCAAGCAAACATTATTCTTGATCTTGCTTATCTTTCTTTCTCAAAGGAATCATGAACTCTACTCCTCCTTACTATTTTCAGGTTATTTTAGTCTTACTCTATTTTTTCTCTTGTGCTTTTTTAATTGTATTCACTCTTTTATTTTCTTTTCTTTTCTAATGTACTTAGATGGGGGTTTAGCTCTTTAGGTTTGTTGTAGCTCGAGGATAGAATTTTTAGAGATTTACCCTTTTAAAGACATTGTATCTTTTCCTTTTGGTAATAAAATTAACTTTCCTAAAGAAAACCCTAAACAACTAAAAACTAAACCCTAAACCCTAAACCTAAACCCTAAACCCCTAACCCTAAACCCTAAAAACTAAAGGCCACTAAATCTGAGCCACAAACAACCTTAAAAAAACTAAACTTCATTAAAATACCAAACCTTAAAACAAAATACCACAAACCCCTAAACCCTAAACTAGTAAACCTAGCACAAACTAAGACCCTAAACCCTAAACCCTGAGCCTAAACCATCAAATAGTAAAACCAAACCCTAAACCTAGCCAAACCCTAAACCTAAACAATTAAAAAAAAAAAAATAAAGAAAATAAAACCTATCAAACCTAAACTAGGCTAAAAAAAGATAAAGATAAAAGAAAAAAAAACTAAAGAAAACTAAAATAAAATAAATAAAGACCTAAAATAAAATAAAAAAAAAACTTATAAATAAAAACCTAAAATAAAATAAAACCCACAAGATAAAATAAAAGATAAACCTGAATAAAAATAACTAAATAAAATTTAAACCTAAAATAAACTAAAATAAATAAGATTACACAAAACTGGTAAAAAAAACCAAACTAAAAATAAAATAAAATACACCTAAATCAAATAGAAACTAAGAATAAAAAAACCTAAAACTAAAAAAGCCCAAACCTAAAACTAGTAAAATAAAATAGGCTAAAATAAACTAAAGCCTAAACTAAAATAAATTAAACTAAAATAAACCTAAAATAAAAACTTTAGAGACCTAAAATAAAATAAAATAAAAATAAACTGAGCTATAAATAAAGATAAACTGGCAAAAATAAATAAAGAATAAAACTATCTTAAAATAAGCTTAAAACCTAAAATAAAACTAAAATAAAATAAAATAAACCTGAAACTAAGATAAATATCTAGATAAACTAACTAAATAAAAAATAAAAATATAAAATGAAATAAGATAAAATAAAACAAAGATAAATAAAGAAATGAGCTAGATCAAGCGTGGAAGTGTTGGTTTGTTTGGTGCCCCAAAAGAACTGACCCTAGGCCATGGGTTCAAGAAACCTAGGCCACTGAGCTCACAGGCTGAAGCCCCTAACCCTGATCTTATACTAAGGCCCTGAGCCTGACCCTAGGCCTGCAGTAGACCACAGAGCTACTGAGGCCCAGGCCACT